>PVIH01010202.1:0-77102 GCA_004025045.1 Sigmodon hispidus | reverse complement strand
GCTGGCCGGCAACGCGGCCCGCGACAACAAGAAGACGCGCATCATCCCGCGACACCTGCAGCTGGCCATCCGCAACGACGAGGAGCTCAACAAGCTGCTGGGCCGCGTCACCATCGCGCAGGGCGGCGTCCTGCCCAACATCCAGGCCGTGCTGCTGCCCAAGAAGACCGAGAGCCACCACAAGGCCAAGGGGAAGTAATTAGACAACCAGCAATTCAAACCCAAAGGCTCTTTTCAGAGCCCCCCACTGCTTCAGAGGAAGAGTTGAACTACAACGATTGCTTTGTAATGTAAAACGTACTAAAAGGCCAAGGTTAGTAGAGGTCCCCAAAACAAGCCAGAAGTATCATTTTATGTTATGTTCTAGCTAGTCCAAACAAAATGGTACCCTGTCAGTGTAACTTGTCTGGGTGTTTATTATTCACGCTGCTGCTCAGGGCATTCAAGGAACTGCACTGAATACTAACGAGTTTAATGTCTCAGTTTACAAGAAGCAAATGAGAGTTGGCTCTCCCATCCTCCCCAAAACAACGGAAATAGGTTATTTGGGAACAGGGAAACTACTAACTACATTCTTTTTGGGCTGCTGGTCTCACCAACTTTTTTCTCAGAATAGCAAGACTTGAACTTTGGACAATGAGGATCAGAGAAGCCCAGTGGACAAGGGTGGTCTCTGCCTTCACTAGTCAAACTGACCAAGCACAGGAGCCACATAGTAAAAAGCTGGCACTCCACTGAAACACAGGGTGAGACCGTGAAGGTCCTACAATACGAATCCACATACTGCAGTAGAAGTGTGGATTTGTTTTGCTATTTTAGAGTCAAGGTTTCTCTCCACAGCCCTGACTGGAGCTCACTTTGGAGACTAGGCTGGCCTCAAACTCACTGCTTGCCTCTACCAAGGCCGAGATTAAAGGCATGGGTCTGCCATACTCAGTTTAGTGTTGTTTCTTAATCCAAACAGAAGCTGGTCCTTGCAGTCTTGCGATGCTATATCTGAGGACCCAAGCAGCCCCTAGGAAAATTATTGAGCGTCCCAAAACTTTGAAAATAGAAGAAAAATGCTGACTGCTGTAAGAATTTTGTCTGTGGCCATACTACCTTAATGCCTCTAATTTTTGAAGATAAGCAGGGTTATGCCTGTTTAGTACTTGAATGGAGACCACCTAGACACATAGTGCTCTAGGCTTTAAAAAGAAAAATAATTTTCTGAGTTGTTTGGTTTTGAAAAAAGAGGGATCTTATGCAACCCAAGCTAACCCAAGCTGTCTGAGTGCTTGCTACATAACCAAAGCTGGTCTTAAACTCCTTATTTTACTTCTCAAATGCCAAGAAGACAGCTGTGTGTCAACATGCCAAGCAGAGAAAGAATGGTTTTGTTTCTTTATGCAGGGTCTTGTGTGCCCAAGGCTGGCCTCAAAGTTGCTAGGTAACTGAGAATGACAATGAACTTCTGATCTTCTTACCTCCAGCTCCTCAGTGCTAGAACAGCTAAGCATCACATGCCTTCTTCCACAATGTTGGAGACAAGCAACTGGGTTTGGGAAGCCTAATCTCATTGTGCATAGCTGCTATTGTGAGGTGAGAGGTCTAGCTTAGCACTCCTTCAAGTATGAGAACCTGGATCCTTGGGTCTTATTTACTTCATAGGTGCCTTGGAATCAATTTTATTTCCTTGCCAAGTTTTCTTTGAACCCAAATTTCCAAGAAATGAAAACTTCAGGTTGTGTTTAAACTCTCCCTGCCTCAATATTCCTGTATCTTTCTGTATCTTTGCTCACTTTGCTATGAAAAAAACCCAAACTCTGTAGTGTGTGCCCTGGGATTAAAGCAGCAAGGCTGATCAAGATGGCTGGTTAGGCACCACAGCACTCACATGTGCACTGCATCCATATTAATCCCTGTAAACCAACAATCAAAAACAAGCTCTCTTGCTTTTATAGATGCTTTGATGAAGAACAGAGGAATAGAGTTGAAAGAATTTAAGTCCACAGGCTTAGAAAGCCAGCCCTCCAAATGCTGTTATTCCCTTACCATCCTTGCCAAATTTGAGTGACCATGGCCTGAAAACACACATTTAGGTTACTCCAAATTCCATATTCAAACATTAAAACATTTTCTTGATGTTTTATAGCTTTACAAAGCAAAGGAAGTCTTAATTCAGAGCCTGATGGATACATCTGAGGGGTGGTTACAGGATCAGGGGAGCTTTTCTCTAGGTCTCAGATGCTATTTGATGACATGAAAGCTAGCAGTCTGCTAAGTTAATAGATTTCAAAATGTGTTTGTCAGTTAGTGACAAGATGATAGTTCTGATTCAGAAATGGGCAAGGCGTGACTATTCAGGAGGCTAAGGCTAGCCCATGATAAAGTGATTAGCTGCTGGAGTGGAAGTATCCAGACCTCTGCACATCACTGCAGTTCTGATTAGTCAGTCTTTGCAGACACAACTTCTTTCCAGGAATTATCATTGATAGTTCCCCCTTTTGTCCAAGCATCATATTTTTGTGCATGCTGGAAACTGCATTTATTAAATGTTATAAGTGAAATGAACTCTCATAGCAAGGAGTTCATTCCTAGGATCTGATGTAAATAAGGCTAAATAGTGGGCAGGACAGCAGTCTTCAGGAAAGAAGAATAGCTTATAAAAGTAAAAGAAAGAAACTCTTGGCTCAAAATGAAACTATTAGCCATCATGATCCCCATCTTTCTTTTTCTTTTCTAGTAGGTTGGCCATTTATGTCTGACATAGCAGTTAAATGTGACATATAATAGGATTCTGTTGCCTAAAGCTGAAATAATATGGTTTGATCTAATGAAGAGAGAAAAGAAACATGTATTTAAAACAAAAAAGAAAAAAAAATGCACATAGCTTTTAAACTAGATTAGCTGTGTTTCCCCCTGTATTCAGCTATCTGTACTCTCTGAGCTTCAGACTTTCATTTAAATGGGACTGAAGCCGTCACTGTAAGGATATGCTTTTACTAGTAGTAAAATACAGATGTTGTTTTTAAGCCTACGACATCTTAGATATTAATTTAATCAAAAAGCATCAATATTTAAGGTATTAAAAACTATAAATGTTGTTATTAGAGATTGATAGCTTTTGTATAATTTGAACAAGAAGAGTTAACCCAATTCTAGCTAGAGTAAAAGGATTTAAAGTTTAATTAAAACCTAGACTTTTTGTTTTACCAAATTATACCAAATAACAAGTGAATCCAAGTATATACATACCTACACACACACATATAAGAGACCATAAAAACATTTGAAATATATTTGTAACTGCACTAAAAACAAAATTAGTATTATTTTATTATATAAGAATTATGCCATGTAAATATTAAATATAAACAATAAAAAATTTTAATTATAAGGTATTTAAGAAACATAAATAGTGAAAGAAATGCTTAGTTGGGGTACTCACCTGTCAATGGCATTGAAGATGAGTATCTATTATTCAGTATTTCCAAGTCTCTGTGAAAGTGTTCTCAGACTATATAAGAAAGTTCACCTCCTCAAATTTTAATAGTCCAGGAGTGAATGAGAAGTACCTGGATACAGACCTGGTCACTTAATCAAAAAGAAGTTTTTTACATTATGTTGGCTTCCTTTTAGTTGATCAAATAGTATTACACTTATCTCCTGAGAAAGACTTTGTAACAATTGGAGTTTTAGTTATTATATTTTATAAAATATTTAAATATTTGTCTACTAAAGTGAGTTCAACAATCATTATACAGTTTAGTGGGAATGTCTCAAATAGGCATAAATCTCCAAATAAAATTTATTCTATTGTTAAGATAGTGACTATCTAAAAAGCAAAATGTCTACTGAGAAAGTATATAAAATTAAAATCTCATCATATATTTCAAATGTCTTCTTAGTGAAAGGATGAAACAAAATACTTGTTGTTTTAAGGGGGTTTGGTGAGCATTACTAAGAATAGATCAATACTTAAGGAAATTAGAATAAAATGCCGCATTTATGACTTTATATATCTATTTTTAAACTGAAAAAGAGATGAATAATTCTTTTAATTTTATAGTTTGAGATCCTTATCTTATAACTTTTATGTTTTATATAAACAATTAATATTTTAAGGTTTTATGAAAGAATAGACCCAAAGATACCATCATAGTGATTTTAGATGTTTAGAGTATTCAATTTTATACAATAGTATACATTCATCATATCTTTTTAATATAGAATCACAATTTTAAAATTTGTGACTATACATTTGCATTTTAATTGGGCACGTCCCCAAAATAATGTTTGTTCGTATAAAAAAAAAAATCTTTAAAAGAAAAAAACTGAAGTGGCCACATTTTTTTAAAAAGTAACACAAACAGATGAAAACAACCAAAAATATACAAAAGCAGTGATCATAGGTACACATGGCACATAGTTATCTAAACATACATGAAAAACATGTGTTATGAGCTATCCATCAGAGAAGATGCTACCGAGAAAACAGACAAAGCTTCATGTAGTCGGGTTAAACAGCAAGGAAAGTGCCCCAGGAACCTCAGCTCCAAAATGAAATTTTTGACTTTAAGGCTGAAAATAATTTTAGAACTAGTTGGTATAATAAAAACATTTTAATGTGTTGGGAGTTTAAAAGAAAAGAAAAAATATAACAGAGTAGGAGACAAAGAATAATGAGGCAAGATCAGATAAAGTGATAAAAGCAGGAACTTTATTTTAGGATTTAAATATCTTGATAGAAACTCAAAAATTTTTAGTAAATTACTTTTTTCAAGTGAATATTGATTTTATATGCTAATCAGTGATTTTTTTAGTATATTTAAAACAATTTTTATATTTAAAAATATTTGCTCATATTCCACCTCCCACCCACCCCCACCCCTGGCCTTCCAGATCCTCCCCTCCTCTCTAGTCACCCAAATTTGAGTTTTTTCTCAGAAAACAAACAAAAACTCAATACAAGGACAAGAAAACATACTAAAGCCACACCAAAAAGAAATGAGAAACAAACAAACAAAATGCCTACTAAACTGTAACTAAATAAAAGCACACACACACACAAATTGTGGAGTCCATGCTTAATTGATCAACTACTTCTAAACATGAGGCCTATCTGGAGAGAATGACATACTCAGTGTCACTCTACTGACAAAAACTGATTCTCCCTCTTTCTGCAAGTATCGATGACAGGTTTCATTTATTCATTCATTTTTTATTAAATAAGAAAATAAAATAAGATAAAACAAAAATTATCACATAGAAGTTAGGCAAGCCACACCAACAGGAAAAAAAAAAAAAAAAACCTAAGAGAAAGCCTAAGTATCAGAAATCCACTCTTTTACACACTCAGGAGTCCCATAAAAATACTAAACTGGGAGGCATAACATAAATATAGAGGACTGTGCATGTAATGTGCATGCTGCCTCAGTCTCTAGAGTTCATAGGAGCTCTGCTCTTGTTGATTTAGAGGGCCTTGTTTTCTTGGTGCCATCTATTTACTGTGGCTATTCCATTATTTCTGCCTGCTTTTCCATGGCTTCCTGAGCTCTCAGGACAGAGATTTGATGGGGACATCCCATTTAGGGCTCTGTGTTCCAGTCTTTCACTTGGTGTAATGTCTGGTTGTGGACCTTTTTATCTGTCCCCATCTGTTGCAGGAGAAATCTTCTCTGATGATGGCTGAACAAGGCATTGATCTGCTTCCCTAACCAGAGTCTTAAATAAATTCCTTATTAGTATCTCATTCTAACTCGAAT
This sequence comes from Sigmodon hispidus, assembly GCA_004025045.1. NCBI lineage: Eukaryota > Metazoa > Chordata > Mammalia > Rodentia > Cricetidae > Sigmodon > Sigmodon hispidus. Next base: position 71,355 of record PVIH01010202.1, on the reverse strand, counting down.
GTAGGCTTTTCTTAGAATTCTTATTATTATGAATTACCAACTTTATCAATCTTTACAAAAATTTTACATTTGTTGTGATTTTTTAAATTTTATTGCCTAGAACTTAATTAGACACACAAAAAACGCCAATTTGGAATATTAAATATTCTCCTGTGATGCTTTTTCTTGGTTGTTAATTTGACTGCATCTGGCATTAAGTAAACCTAAGAACCTAAGTCAGACTGTGAGGAATTGCCTTGGTTGGATTATTTGAAGTTCAAAGACTCATATTAAATCTTGTAAGGTGGGAAGATCCATACCTTAAATCTGGGCCACAGCTTCTAGTGGCAGCCTAAATAAAGAGCATGATAGAAAGGAGTGCTTGTGCTCCCTGTCACTGTCAAGTTCACTGCCAATGACATATTCATTAGAGCCCATTCCTTCCAGCTGACACATCCAGCCTTGAGGATTGAACTTGGTTCTTGGGCTTCACATTAGGAGAGAGCCAGTGCTGGATAGTCAGACCATAACCTACATGTAAGCCACTCTACTACATCCTGTTTTTATATATACAGATTCATACTATCTATTGTTTAGGATACCCTTGACTAAATATATCCACCTCCCCACTGGGGAATCCATAAAAACAGGTTTTTTTGGTTAGATCTCACCATTTTTGCAAACACACACAAGTTGAAAGTCAATAACTATCACACATAAGGCCATCTAGATTCCCAAATGATGGTTTATCTACAAACACTTCTTGCACCTTGGTAACCTTACCCTACCCAATTAAAACAATTTATTTATTTATTGTCCCTTTTCCTGAAAAAGTGCTGTTGTAGGAAGTTAGCAGAGTCACTGTATCTGGGGTAGAAATTAGAATGAATACCTGCTTTTTAGAAGTACTTTGACCTTGAAGAATCCTTGTGGAAAACAGTGATTTTGTTCCATGATTTGTAGAATTGTTTTGCAGAAGGGGCATTGCAGACATCTCTTAACTTTGGTCACAAATCACCTCAGGCACTCCTTAGGTTCTAGTATTATTGTGTATTACACATGATACATAATATAGGACTGTAGTCATGAGGGCATGGGATGCTCTACTTCAGTAAGACAAAGAAATTAAGATTAGAGGGGCTGGAGAGATAGCTCAGCGGTTAAGAGCACCGTCTGCTCTTCCAGAGGACCCGGGTTCCATTCCCAGCACCCACATGGCAGCTAACAACTGTCTGTAATTCCAGTTCCAGGCAAACACCAAGGCAAATAAATAAATAAAGTTTTAAAAAAAAAGAAATTAAGATTAGAAACTTTGGTATGAGGAAATACTTTGTGTAACAATCGATAAGTACACCTTTGTAGGGCTGTTCCTAGTTCAGCCCATCAGAAGAGGATGGTCCTACCTGCTGCCATATAGGCCTTAAAATTTCATCTTGGAGTGCATTCTTTCTTCAACCGACCTGTAATACATGATGCACCCCAACAAAGTGCCTATAAATATCCTAAGCTAAGGCTTAGCAAAGTCACAGGAAATGCAACAGAAAACATGGCAATATAGAATTGGGTATTTGAGGGAGGGTGTCAGGAGGAAAAGGCCAAGTGAAAGGCAAAACCAATGTCAAACAAAAACAGAAATCAAAATTCCTTCAAAGTTCCAAAGGCAAATAAAATCCAAAGTGCCCTTAGGGATCTGAAAAACAATCTAACAAAACAAAGTCAAATTTCCATATCAAAATTCTTTCAAAACAAACAACTTAGATACAAACCAAATGCTCTGAAAACTGACCAAAAATAGTATCTGTCATACTAGGGTCCTTAATTAGTAAACAAATGGACTTTGAGTCAAACCAAGCAAGGTCTGAGAACCCTGGAAAGAATTCACCAACAATTTACCTGAGGAAAAACCACCAGTGATCCTAGACTCAATGACTGCATCACTTCCATTCAGGTGGTTCCTCTGGTGAACAAGTGAACCATCCTCAGAATTCCTTTCTGGTCATAGTTGTCTATACTATACTACACTACACACACACACACACACACACACACACACACACACACCTATAACAACAACACCAACAACAAAAAACTAGTTTACTTTTAAGTTTTAATGACCCTGGCCTGAAAACTCAGATTTAGGTTACCCCAAATTCTATATTCCAACACCATTTTCTTGGTGTTCTACAGTTTTACAGAATGAAGAAAGTCATAAATCAAGGCAAGCTTAAAATACATTCATTGATGGGTACATCAGAAAGGTAGATAACAGCAAGATGGGAGAATCTTTGCTCTAGGTGTCAGATGCTTTTTAATAACATTCTTAACATCTGGGATGATGAAAGCTAGTGGCCTCCTAAGTTAATAAATTTCAAAATGTTTTTTATCTATGGGTCACAAGATGCTAGTTCAGACTCAGAAGCAGGCAAGACGTGGTTACTCAGGAGCCTAAAGCTAGCCCAAGACAAGGTGATTAGCCTCTGGAGTGAAAACATCTGGAAATCAATCTCCAAATCACTGCAGCTCTAATTGGTCTTTCCAGACAGATAGCTTCTTTCCAGAAGTCTCATGGGTAGTGCTATTTTGGCCATGATGAGGAAATGTCTAACTTGTAGGCTTTAGACCTTACACACAATGCTGTTGGTGGAGCTCTTTCTTCAAGAAGCAAGAGTGCTGACAAATTCTTCTGTATGTGCTATTTGGTTGTCAAGGCTTATCACAGGCACCCGCAGGTATCCTCTGGCTGCTCATTGGATAGTTCTGACTTCTCCCTCTTCCAGAGCCTAGAAGTGTAAGACTGGCTCCAGACCATGCTCTCTTCTTTCTTTGTTTGTTGGCCATTTCACAGCAAGGGAGTAGAAATGCTCTGGTTTCCTCCAAAGCCCAAGTCCTAAGTCCCTATCTCTAATAATAGTCATTACTAGTCACGCTTGGGTTTAGAGTTTCAATGTTGAGTTACAACCTATTCTATAAATTTCACCTTCCCAAAAATCAATGTCCTTTTCCCAGGCAAAATACTCTTATCACATTCCAAAGCCCTCAAAGGCCTAACTCATTCTAGCATTAATTCTAAAGGCCAAAGGGTTAAATAGATAATCTGAAACAAGGTGAGACTCGGATAAATGTATCTTATATGATTTCTCTCCAGCTGTGAACCTGTGAAGTCAGATGAGTTATATGCTTCTAAAATACAGCTGTCCAGTTAGAAAGATGGCTCTGCAGTGTAGAGAACTAAGTGCTCTTGCCTAGGGCTTGGCTTTGATGCCCATCCCCCACCTGGTTGCTCCAACCATCTGTAACTCCAATTTCAATGAATCTAATGCTCTCTTCTAGCACATGGTGCAGAGACCAAAACAAAAAAAATAAAAAACAAAACAAAACAAAACATATAAAAATAATATTAAAATGTAGCTGTGACTGGCATCAGACAGACATTTGCATGCATAAAGGGAGATTCATGAAATAATCAAAGAGAAGATATCCTAAGCAAGTCCACAACCTGAAAGGTTTAAGTCCATTAGATCTTAAGTCTTGAGAATACACTCATGAACTCAGTGTCTGTGGACTTTCAGGCCATCTGCTGTGACAATACTTCTTGAACCTGTATGTGGTTGACTCCTCCTCTGCACAGAGTCCTGACACTGGAGTTTGGTAGGATTCCATTCAAGCAGCTCTCAATTAGAAACTGGCCCATGCACAGCTATCCAAACCAGAATTTACCGAACCTCTCAGCTGAATTTGAAAACATACGTAAGTAAAAGTGTCATGCACAATGATGTTAAAAAGTATGTTTGGGGTACTCTTGTGTTTCTTGAAAGAGAGGGCTTGTTCACAGTAGTTTATGGTCTTATCATTTAGAATTCAAAAAGTACAACAAAGTTCCTTTATTCTGTTCCACTTTCTTATTTTACATTAAATGGACATCATCTCTGCTGGAGTGATTGCCACCTCTCTCTATGGCTTTCTGCTCAGATGGCTGGAGGGACACTTAGAACTTGCACTCATGATGTTTTTGCTCATGCATGTGTCTTTAATACAAAAGTGTGGTGGTGCATGTCTGTGATCCCAGCACTGGAGAGGTAGAGGCTGGACAACTGGGAGTTACCTTCAGATATATAGTGAGTTCCAGGCTAGCCTGGGCTTCATGAAACCCTGTTTCAGAAAAACAGATAGAGAGGATTCTAAATGTCTCAGCAGGAAGTACTTTTACCTGATGAAACTGACAACCTGAACTTGATCCCAAGGATTCCCACTAACACACCCTCACACATGTACAAACAAAATAAAAAGAATATGAAAAAAGAAGATAGATATATAGAGAATAAATGAATAGATAGATGATAGATAGATAAATAGATAGATAGATAGATAGATAGATAGATAGATAGATAGATAGAAGATAGATAGGTTTTCACTATCCAAGGGCTAGTACTGTTTAGCCTAACAATCCCTTTATCTAATAACATCTTTTCTTTTACATTAACTTATACAAAGGAATTAAATCTGTCTCTTTCCAGTTTTGGTTACACAGGATACTCCACAAAATACCTATTTTTGTTGCTTGTAAATGCTGTCTTCAACAACACTTGAACTAAATCAGCCAAGTTTTGTGCCACTTCAGAATGAGGATCACCTTTCCTCCAGTTTCCAAAAGCCTATCTTTCCTGTCCCCATGAAATGACCTAGATAATCATCATATTTGCATCAACATTTTTTATAAACATTTATTCTTTAACAAAATTTCAAGTATCTTATATGGCTCTTCATTTTGCCTTCTAAGCACTCCCCAGGAATTACTTTTGACAACTCCGTGTCTATAGAAAGGCACTTTGCAGTGTTTGTCCAACATGATCCTCAGAATCATTTTACCCCTTCTTAATTACTCAGTTATAAAACTACTTTCATAGTTTTGGTTTCTGTTATTGCAGCATCCTCTTTCTCAGTACTCCCATCGTCCAGCCTGCTATCACTCCCATAACAAAATGTCACAAATTAAGTAGCTTAAATGGCATGACAAATTTATTCTCTCATGATTCTGGAGGGGGAGTTTGATATCAAGCTACAAGCACAAGTCATTTCTCATAGCTCCATTCTTAGCACAAATGTTACTAGGCATTAGATAGCTGAGCATTTTTGCTGTATTTACTGATAGCCTCAGCTGAAAATGTCGGGCTAAATTTGACTAAATTTCTAAAAAGAACTAGAGTTTTATGAAATTCCTGTAGTCCACTTATTCAAGTCAACAGTGAGACTTCATGCATTTTTTGTATTACCAATCCAAACTCAGACTCACGATAAACATCAAGACCTGTGAATTAATCCTCTGTATTTCTAAACCTCATCTGAGGATTCTTTCATAACTGTCTCTGCCTCTCTCAACCTATTAACTCTATGAAGTCATCTCCATTACTCCTCAAGTCATTCTGGTCCTATCATCCCCCTCTCTGGTGCATTAAGTTTTTGCATTTGCTGTTGTCTCTCTGAAACTCTGGTCCACTAACTTTTCTGTCACATTATTTTCAGCCTTTGGGTTTTAGGTAAAACAAACATAGCTAGAAAGAGTTTGCTTTTAAATTATGAAATATAAATATCAATGACAGTTTAAGGATTTTTTGTATACCATAGTGTTAATGCATGTTCTGTGTTTATGTCTATACTTTGATCAGGGATGTCATTAAGTAAGAAAATGCACACACATTTTATATATATGTTTATATTTATATATGAATACACACATATGCCATATATGTCACTTTAATGCCAGCTTTTGGGGTGCCTTGATCTTATGCAGGTCATGTGCCAGTAATCATACCATCTATGAGTTCATGATTGCAATAGACATGTTATATTCAGAAGCTAGCAGAAGTATATCATGCTGAAAAACATTTGTGTCCTTGTGCAGGAGCCATGATATGCTTCTCTGTATTGTACCAGTTTTAGTGTACATGCTGCCAAAGTGAGCACCTGTTTCAGTTTTTAAAAATAGATTCTGGGATTATCAGATCCTGTCCTTCCCTCCCCAGTTAGGCATTGCTCCATTAAGCAGAGAATTATCTACCAAATGTCATACCCCAGTACTCACTAGGGAGTCTAGCATTTAGTGAGCACTCACATATCTGGCCAATGAACCAGAGAGCCCAGACAGCCTTTTATTATCCAAAGCATGTTTGTCTGACTTTTGTGTAAAAATGTCTGCTGTCAGTATAGGAAACTGCTATTCCTTTTATCCACCTACCAGAAACACAGTACCACTGAAAACAAATGCTTCATTTGTTTTCCTTTTTTCCCAGTTTGTCCACCAGATTTTTGTCTCACAGTAACAATAAATTCCTTTGAGGCTTATTCTGTGCTGGCTGAATTGCACTACAGGAATCATCTTTAAATGTTGTGAATAGATGTCTCCTTTAAATCATGGGGGAAAGGGTCACACAGCTCAAAAGTACAAACAGAAAAAAACTATTTTAGATGTCTGCTCTGTGGTAAATTTTTCCATCCTAAATGCTGAAATCACAGTTAACTATCTCATCTACTGAATGAGTTTGTTGAAAAATGATATCTTACCTATGTCTGGCACATAACATCCTTCCTGCACAAGAGATCGTATGTAATTGATGTCAAAACTGCACCTGCACAGAACGAACATTCACAATCTGAACTTGAGAAAACTGTGTGCATATTTCCAGGTATTGACCACTTTATTCACTTCTTGGTCTTAAATTGCATTAGCTATATTTGGGGAGCAAACATAGACACAATATAGATCTGTGCTTTCCAATGCAGCAGAGCCACCTGGGAAATTTTAAATGTACATTCAGTAATTGAAACTTCAGGTTCATAGTCTCATCCACCACATTTCAAGTTTCCAGAGGCTGCCTGTATGGATTGAAAAAACTAGATATGCATGTGTCTTTTACAAAAGTTCCCTAGAGTAGCAGTGGGCTAGGGACTTCTTGTTCCTCTGGTCTAATGAGCTAATACATTCAATAGTCTCCCATCAGGTGGCATGTGACAATCAGGTCACATGATATAATGTAGATACCAGATTAATCTGAGTTTCAGATAAGCACTAACTAATTGTTTTTGTATCTCCTGATTCAATAGTTCATGAGACACACTATACTCAAAAATTAAACAGAAAACAAAATAAACAAACCAAAAATAAAAAAGAGAAATTTGAGTCTAATTGTGACAAGAGAAGAAAGGGAATTCTTTCATATTCTGTATTATGAAGATACACTTTTACTCCATGGTGTAGAAAGGAATTGGCTCATGTGAGTTATTACTAGCTTAGTAATACACAGTTAATGGTTTATTTGTTCTGAGTTAAACTATTCGCAGCTCAGATGTTCCTGAAGGAGTACAAAATTAACTCCAGCAGAAACTAGTTAGACTCTCTTCAAGAGTAACTTGTGCACAAGCATCCACAGAATGAGGAGAGCGTTCAAGGAGAAAGCTAGCAAGGCATGGACACTACTAGTCTCAAAAATATGGTTAGTCACCTGACTAGAGGGGCAGGACTGACTCTGGAATGATTGACAGCCTCTGCACCAGGAGAGGAGATAGGAGATTGTGATTGTAATGCACTGTCCTCTCAGACTTCGGGCTTTCTGAATCAAGTTGTATTTTCAAGATTTGACTCCTGTCTGTTCTTCCCATTACAAATAGACAGTTTGTATTTTTGTTTGCCAATTGGAAACTCTGTCTAAAGGTCAAAGTTAAGAGTATCCTTCCTGGAAGTCTGTGCCCTTTGGCTTTGGGAATTTCACATGTGGGAAATTGAGAAGAGCCAAGAGCTAGAGAGAACTTAACTGAGACCAAGGAAAAAGGTCTGTGTATTGAGGAAAGCTGAGAAGGTTCCAAACATGTTCATTGTAATTCCTTCTCTCCTTTAGGTTTCCATACTGAAGAAATGCTGGGATACTAAGTGCCCACTAAAACCATCAACTCTCAGGAATGGATAAGTCGTGTCTTTGAGCTTATATCACAGACCTAAAATTATTTTTTTCTATCAAAAACTTAGTCTTTCATGCTCTAGTAAATAAATTAATTACTCATGATCATGCTAAAGACCCTAATTAAACTCAAAGAACAAATGAATATGTGGGTATAGTATATCATTTCAAAAGGAGAATAAAGAGGGGTAATTTTAAAAGCTAGTGAGTATAATGAGTTCACATATATTGTGTGGATATATATTACAAACTTAATAAAATCTGAATATTGGGGAGAGAGCACCTAGTCAAATCCTAAGCAGACAGCTCAGGAAATTCTTAAACCTTGAATACAAAGATAAACAGCTAAATCAGTCACACACAGCTTTAATCCCAGCACAGGGAAAACCTAGAGTGATGACCTCCACCCTTGATCCTACAACTCCAGAGACAGAACTACTTCTGTTTCTGTGAGTTCAAGGCTACATGCCTTTAATCCTAACCTGGATGGGACAGGGTATATAAGGGCTCATAGAAACCCAGGGAGAACAGAAGCAACTGGGAAAGGCAAGGACTGATAGAAGCAGCTACCAGGAGCAAGGCTGAGGAAGTTGCAAGACAGCTGTGAGAATTGACTGTGGTGCTTCCTCTCTCTGATATTTCAGCCTTCCCCTGATATTTGGCTCTGAGTCTCATTTGTGATACTACAATATTGTATATTTTATATAAATACTTTGAATGATCTTTCAAGATGTAACACATTTTCAATGCAAAACAAGCCCTTAAATAGGCAGGGACTACATTCATGTGGGCTGTTACCTTACTAGAAGATACAATTTTTAATTGTTTTTCATTGTTTTAATATTACTATAGGCTATAGGTTCTTTGCAAGTATTACTAAACTTAGAATTTTATTCTTCCAACATGAAGTTTTTTTAGCTATCCAAATTATAGGATGTGAGTGTTGTTAAAAGTATGTTGAAAACAATCAGAATTTTGAAATTTTTTATTAATAATCTCTGAATCTCAGAAAGTAATACTGCAGTGGATAGCAGAGCTCATCCATGAAACCAGACTCTAGAATGTGAGTTTTCAACTGGAAAAGGTAGGGACCCAAAGAGCAGGCAAGAAGCTATAAGGATGTAAAGGGCCTCTTGTGCTGGGCTTTTATTAGCAACAACTTCAAGCAAAGATACTTTACAGTCATGAAACTGACTTGATAAATAATAAAAAGGTTCTGCTTAAGAGACCACGGGGAAAACAAAGCTGAGGAAATATTGACAAAAGAATATATGAGCATATGACAAGCCTATACATCTTAAGAAATAACACATTCCAGATTCTTGAACTGGAATCTGTCTTTAATGAACCAAGGGTCACAAGGTTTTATACTCAGAAAAACTCAAAATGTGTTTCTGTTTTAAACAAGAATGTTAGCAACATAGTGTGCCAGAATTTGAAATAATGAGAAACTTGCTTTTTAGTTCCTGTGTTATGATTCTAAATGATATTATTATTGTCAAAGAAACATGCTTTAAAGAACACACATTGGAGAGATGGCTCAGAAGTTAAGAGCATTGGCTGTTCTTCCAGAGGCCATGGGTTCAATTCCCAGCAACCACATGGTAGCTCACAACCATCTATAGTGAAATATGGTGTCTGCTTCAGATATGCAGGCATATGTGCAGGTAAAACACTGTATATATAATAAATAAATAAATAAACAAATTCTTAAAACACATACACAAATGTAGTTTTCCATGCTTCAGAAAATAACCTACCACTCATGTTTATACAAATAACACTAAAGTCAGTGGCTCATGAAAATGTAGGTGTGGGGATTGGAGCCTTGTTAGAGAGAAGAAGAAAAGGAAAGGGTTCAACAGAAGTGGGAGGGGAGAGAATGAGGGAACTGTAAAAAGGACAAGAAACATTGGTGGATACATACATGTACAAAATTGTCAAAGAACATAAACAGTCTAGGTTCATAAACATAAGGGTGGTGAGGAAGAAGAAGAAATCCAGAGGAGCTCTTTTAGGTAGAAATGTGTTTATTAAATAAGTAATACATTCAAAATGTTTGAATAACTTGGAATAATAGGATATATATTGGGGCTGGAGAGGTCTGCACTTAAAAGAACTTGCAGCTCTTGATGAGGACCCTGGTTTGCATGTCAGTACATATCCAGCAGGGTCCAGTTCCAGGAGATCTGTACTACATAGGTATCATACATATGTGGTTCACGTGCAGACAAGCAGGCATACACACAAATAACTTTTTAAATTGAGGTATGTATTAAGAATCTAAGTTTTTTCTGGGTGAGGCAATACATACCTTTAATCCCAGTTTTTGGAAGGCAAAAATAACAGATCTCTTGAGTTCAAGACCAGCCTGGTCTACAATACCAGTTCCAGGACACCCAGGGCTACACAAAGAAACCCCATTTCACAAAACCAGAACAAAACAAATCCACCTTTCAACATCTCCATGGCTCTTTTTTTTAACCCTGTGTAACTTTCCAGTGTTAATTTATGTTAATGACTGTCAAAAGAAATACGTTATCTCACCCTTTCCTTTTGATTCTTGGAGGAAATCAGCTTGTACGTGTGTCCTTTTAATCATAATCTATCGTAGAACACCCTCCAGAAGAGAACATATGCCCTTACCATGAGATATTGGATACTGTTATAACATGAATGTGTATCTTAATTTATGTAATTATTCCTATATTATCAAGGTTCTCCAAAGAGGTGTAAACAGTATAATATAGAACTACATAGACAAATAGATTTACCTAAGAAAGGAGGTCTCTTAAGATAGCTATACAACTTACAGATGCTAAGAAGCTCCAAGACCAGCTGGATACATTTAAGAAGGCTGATTCTAAATCCAAAGTACAAGAACAAGCGAAGCCTATGATGTAACCTTCAGTCCATGGCCTGATAACAAGGGGGAACATTGTTTAGATCCTGGGCTTACCAAAGGGCAGGAGTATGAATGTCCTAGAGAAAAAGAAGAATGTGTCCTTGGTCCAAGTGAGAGAGACTAGACTCCTTTTCCTATCCTCCTTCTCTCCAAGCCTGAAGCTGATTGAAGACACCCAAAAAACACTAAGTGAGCAAGAATGGCTCAGGTAATTCAGTTCTCAACACGTGAACTTTGGAGGTCACGTGCAAACCACAGCACAATCCATGGTGTTAGGTGTCTGAGTTGTTTCTAGTGTCACTTAGTAAAACAATTTCGAAAGAACTAACCCCAATTTACCACTGAACTACAATTACAGTCATTTGCTGCTGGAATGGTAAAACAGCTGAAATTCAAGTCACTCTGGGGTTGAACTCAAAATTCTTTCCCTTAAAAACTGTATTACCACAGCATTTTGAACTTTAAATTTCTTCATCTCTAAAATGACTATGAAAAAATGATCAAGAGGATAAGGTATCTTAAGGGATAACAAAAATAAAGATGAATACTTTTCAATATCATTTATTTTGTGAGGGCTTTGGTGAGAGTAGAGTCCCCAAATTTCAGCCTGAAGAGGGGAACACTCCAGGGACAGTGGGAGGAATGCAAGGTCTCAGATCACCTGTTAGGGACACCTGCTGCCTAAATTGTCATTCTGCCCTGCCTGTGTAAGAATTCGGAACCACACAACCCTAACCTGCCTGTTTCCTCCTACCATGCTTCATCCCCCTAAAGAATGTCTCTTCTGGCCTGGGCGGGTAGTTCAGAGGTGAAGCACTTGCCCTGGGTTACATCTCAATCCTGGAGAGGTGGTCTCTGCTGCTCTATAATCTGTTAAGATTGTTCTGTTCTCGGTTCCCTTAGGATACATGATGATGTCTGGCATGTAGTACTTAGTTCCTCAAGAAACATCTGATTTTCTAAGACTTATGTTGGAGATAAATTTTACTTTTAGCCCTAAAAATCCAGAAGCATCATTTCACAAAGCAATACACACATATACATAATTAAGAAAATAAAAATAGAAGAAGGCTCGGGGGCTAAGAATGTGTACTGCTTTGGCAGAGGACCTGAGTTTGGTTTCCAGCACCCACAGTAGGTGGCTCACAACTGGCTGTAACTACAGGTTTAGGGAGATCTGATGCCCTCTTCTGGTCTCCAAAGGTACCTGCCCTCTTTCCAGAGCCAGCCCCTGCATCCAGGTATCTCTTTAGCATAGTTTAACATGAACTCATGAACTTTCTGGAAGGGTGCTTCTTTTGCCGGATTACTGCCTATATTTTTGGTAGCTTGGAATGTTAGGTCTACACCCAAAGCAGAGAAATAATTTTCTCTGATAGGCCTCTTCAAAATCTAATGGAAGCAACTGTATTTTTGTTTCAATAATCTTTCTGACAGATGATCACAGTATCTCTGATAGAGCATCTCCAAAGTTACAGCTAGACTAAGCTAACTTGTATATGATCAGCAGCTTCTATGTATCTCTACACTCACACATTTGGCTGCATTTCAGCCCTTCATTTGTCATTTTCCCCAGATTATACACTGAAAAACATGGCACTTCGAGGCCTTCCTTCCTTTCTATTTTATGTTCAGATTTTTTATGTATCAGCAGAGTGAAAATTACCCATAAATGTAATATTTGAACAAAAGAACCAACAAATACCTCAAACTTTTTGTTTTGTTACCAGAAAGTTAACTGAGACATCTCTCAGCATGCTACACCCTTAAACAACTTGTTTTTTCCCAACAGTAAGTCTCCCCTGCTGCCTCTCCCTAATACACACACACACACACACACACACACACTTCCTGTACTGTGCCTTCTTTCCACCTAGAAGAGTCCCCTCACTCCTAAACCCAGATGTTTAGACACTGACTAGTTCAGTGCTATTTCCTTCCTGTCACAACCCTCTCATTTCCCTCAGTTCCTTGCTCAATTATCACCACTCAGAAAAGCCCTTCCTAACTATCCTACACCCAGAAGGGAAAACATATCTTCCCCAGGGGTGTTTGGGTAGCTGTGGATGGTGACACTGGCAGCATAGACTTTGGGAGTAGCATGTTCAGAAAGGCTATGAGTAGATAGATACATTGTATACATAGCAGAGCTCGTTAAATGCAACCCCTGGGAATCCCTCTGGGTTGCTTGGCAATGAACTAGGAAGGATGATTGCTTCTTCCCCTGTGGGAGAATTAGCCAATGTGTCCAGAGATAGAAAGCTGTCTTTCCCAGCTGACACCCTCACGGAAAATATCTGTTCTTTGTATTCAAATCAGTCCTGTTGTTGCTCTAAGAAATGGGAAAAGCATTGGCTGTGAAGCCCATCGCTCTCTGTGTAAGGCTGCCCGCCCCCACCCCTGCCAACCTGGATACCCAGCTCTGCTTGATGCAAGAGAACTGCTGAGTGCATTTCCCATGAGTTGCAGCTAGTGTAAATGACTTCGGTGCCTTCTGATAGAAGAGACAGAAGCCAAGAATGGAAAGATTTGTAGAGGTTATTACATTACTCCTGAGGTGGTAGTCAGTGGAAATGAATAGAAACATGCTTCCTTAAGAGGCTAGGATATAATTTAGGAGATCAGGAGATAAAAAGAGGTCCAGCAGGGAAGGGACTCCAAAGCAGTAGTTTCCAGAATGTGCATGATGGAAGCTGGGGTGCCAGAATAGCATTCTGGCTTCTATGTCTTTGTTATCTCCAAAGCGAGTGCCTTGGGCCTGCAGGCTACACTTCATTGGGTGACTGAAAATGAGACTAGGCATCTGGACACTTGAGTATTCTCACTGGACTAGCCAGTTCTTCTTTCTTCCTATACCTCAACCCAGTTTCAGTTTCTGCAATAAGTCTTCTAAAAGTCCCATAATAATACCTTGACAGTTCGAGATATAGATATATGTGGATGTGTGTATCAGTTTTAAATAATCTTCATTTGTATGGATTTTGTATATTCATACAAATTTAGGTTAATTTTGTGATATTGTATACACGTTTCTACTTCTGTTTAAGAAATTTTGTATACTGATTCAAATTCAAGACTATTTGTGTTATTTTGTGTGTGTGTGTGTGTGTATGCTTCTGTTTAAGATATTTTTGTACATTGTTACAAATTTGAGGCTATTGTCCTTCCTTATATTGTACATCTGTTTCTAATTTTGCTTAAGGCATTATCAATACAGCTCCATACCTATACATCTTGTTTATATGCATTATGAAGTCTTAGTCCTTAAAAGCAATATAGGATAATAAAGAATTACCAGATAGTAGTCACCCATACTTATCAAACTTGTAATCATGTTAGTTAGATTATTTAGGTGTTCTAGGTATGCAGAGGTAAACAAATAGGCCATCTTCAAACACTTCAAAGACCTACAGAACGTGGCATTTAAAGTTTAAATAACAGATATTTTTTTTTTGACATGAGATGTATCTGCTCCAATCTATTTCTAAAGTGGATGATGGAGGCTGGAGAGATGGCTCAGCAGTTAAGAGTACTGATTGTTCTTTCAGGGGTTCTGAGTTCAATTCCCAGAAGCCACATGGGAAGTTCACAACCATCTATAATGAGATTTGGTGCCCTCTTCTGGCCTACATGAACACATGCAGGCAGAACACTGTACACATAATAAATAACTCTTAAAAAAAATAAACAATTTTAAAAAAAGAAAGTGGAGAAAAAAAGAGGATGATGGGCACCAAAGACACTCCACATAGAGTTTGCTTTTTTTGTGGTACAAACTGGACTACAGTGTAAGAAACTGTCCTTGCCTCAACTGCTGACAGTAGGTATGCTTTCCAATCTGGCTAAGCAGGACACAAAGAAAAGCAACTGCAGAAATTTGCCAAGACAGGTTTGGACAGTCCTTCACAATTGTCTGCTTCTGAAAAAGGTCTGTCAGGCAAATGATAGATGCCCTAATGTTTCAGGGAAAGCTTGGATGACTGTCCAGGCAGCCAGCTGTTTCTGACATTTCTTACAGCTTTTGGAAGTTGCTTGCTTTCACTTCCCACTTAGTTGGGTAATACTACTTTTCCTTCTCAGTTTTTCATGGGGTTGAAAACTAGACAATTGCAGTTACAGTTCTCTCAAACCTTAGCTAAAGACATATTTTGCAAAAACAAAAAACAAAAAAGCTTGGATTCTTCTGGAAACAGCAGAAGTTCTGTCTCTGGAGTTATGGGATTAAGGGTGAATGTAGGTCACCACTCTTGGCTTTCCCTGTGCTGGGATTAAAGGTGTGTGCTATTGAATCTCAGCTGTTTGTCCTTGTTCTCAAGGATCAAAAAATTCCTAAACTGTCTGCCTAGGATTTGACTGTGTGCTGTCTCTTCAATATTTCAGGTTTTATTAAATATGAAATATATCACCACATGTTTCATTATAGCAATAGTGATTCTAAGAGAGTTGAAGACTCCAGAATTTCTCCACAAAGAAAGTTGAGGAACTATGTTCCAATTAGGGGCACTAGATATGAGGCCAGAGGGATGGGAGCACTGCCTGTGAGGAAATTGGGGTGAGAGTACAAAGAACAAGAAAAAAGTTAAAGGGGAAATGAGGGTGAATCCAAATATTGAATTGTCCCTGCCATAGAGAGTGCCCTAATGGAGACTACAGAGATTCGAACATTTAATCATGTCTCAACTTTATAAAGTAAGTTCACTTATTTTTCTTTATCCCACAGGTTAAAGTAACCACAAATCCTGTCACTAAAACATTCTTTAAAATACAGTATAACAGATGTTCACTTGTTTTACTCTGAATTATAGTCTAAGTGGTCTAGAGGTAATTTAAAGTCTATAAATGATGCATATAGATCACATGTATGCAGTACTATTTATTGCATTTTATATACAGGATTTGAGCATCCAAAGACTGTGCCATGTGTGGCAGGCTTAGAATCAAACCTTAGAACACAAAAGGACTACCATTTACACTCCTACAAAACACTTGCTATCTCTTATTTTTGCCTCTGTATTTCTACCGTACTCCCAAAACAAAGGAGTGTGTAAAAATAAAATAAAAACTATTAAAATAACATTCTCTTATGCTTGGCAATAACAGTCATTTCCAAAAGGTAGTAGAATTAGTCACTGGAAAAATTTTCCCAAAATGGCAGACTGCCGCGTCCTGCACGACCTGGGACCGAGACTATGGCAAGGGGTGCAGAGGTTGACAAATCAGCACTCAAGACACTGATGTTCGACCCTCTGGAGGAGTCTTTCTTTCTCCCTGTTTATTTTCCCATCACAGCATATATACCCTCCTCACTCCCGGGTTCAAAGAATGGTCATTCTGTTTTCATCAACGGTCCAAACAAACATTTTCCAAACAGGAAAACACAAGGCAGGCCTCAGTGGGGTTCCAGGAACCCATAATACAAAAACATCTTATTGGCAAAAGCAACTTTGGAGGAAAAACTTTTGTAGTTCAGGGCCACACTCAGTAGCCAACAGCAGACAACGAAGTTAAGTCTCTTAACTGCACAAACCTACAAAGTACATTACATCCTCAGATGCAGTTTTGTCTTCCATGGAAATGGTAGTAATAGTTCATGAGTTTAAGGTAAAGCATAAGACAGCTTTTGTCTTGTCCTTAGAACAGTTTCTGAAACAAAGCATCTAGTCTACAGTATAAAGTATGTCACTGTCCAACTTGAAGCTCTTTAGCTGATGTAACTTACAGAGAGCTGTGATGACTGTTAGAATCCTGTGATGGATGTTCTTAGTTGTCAACATGAATACATCTGGAAGTAACTAAAAACCCAAGCAAGCCAGGCATACCTATAGAAGAACGTTCTTGATTGAGTCATCTGAGGTTGGGAAAACCGCTCTCAATTAGGCCACATTTTCCCATGGCAGTCTAAGAACATGGGGAGGGGACTTTTGATCTTTGTCTACTTACCCTCACACTCACTGGCAAGTTCCTGGATACTGCTACTGATGAATTCCTTTCACTAGTATTGGAGCCAACTTCTTTGGGATCAGACTTATCCTGAAGACCAGCTGAGACATCCAGGTTGGGGACTGACAATTATTGGATTGCTGGACTTTCTGTCAGGAGACAGCCCTTGTTAGACTAGCTGACCACAACTTATAAGCCACTCTAATAAATCCCATTATATATTCCATTCTGTTCCTCTAGAGAACCTTCTAAAACAAAGCCCATGAATTCCAAGCAAGAGAAACCATGGGGTGGGGGTGCAAAGGTTTGTTGAGTGCAGCAAAAGGTGCTGCCCAGAACTGCTTCAGCAGCAGAAACTTCATTTTTAGGGACCTTTGAATCACACTGGCTCCTTCAATACAAAAATAATAATAATAATTTTAGGACAAGCAAATTTGAAGCAGTTACATTTTATTATAGCGAGATGGGGGGGACAAGCTCACTTGAAAACCTGCTTACTTTGTAAACCTGCAGATCTGAATTCAATCCCCAGAATTGACATAAAAAAAAAAGGATGGCAACAAGTGCTTATAATACAAAGATGGGGAGGCAGAGATAGGCGGATCCCTGGAGCTCATCTATTTGACCAACTGGAGGCCAACTAGAGAGACCCTCTTTCAAAAACAGGGTGGCTTCTATGGAATGACACCCAAACTCCTTTTGCTTGGATACACATGTGCATACAAATGTGAATTCACACAAACACACACACACACACACACACACACACACACACACACACACACACAAGAGTTGAAGAAAAGAATAAGGTAGACCCAGGATCCTAAGTATAAGCTTCTCCAAGACAGTCCCATGTCATTTTCCACTGGCAACTGTTTTCAAGACTTAGAAGACTTTGGGAATTTAAATTTAATTGTTCAGTCAGTTTCTAAGGCACTCTCTCTCTCTCTCTCTCTCTCTCTCTCTCTCTCTCTCTCTCTCTCTGCCTCTTTCCTCCTTTTCAGTAAGTATGATTATACAGTAGGTCATGGACGGGGTGCCTTGGACAGGATTATAGCCTGATAATGTAGAGACATATCATCATAAAAGTAGTACAGGGATTAAGACATATCTTTTACTTTAATGGCAAGATTCCTCGAAAAAAATGAAGGCATGCAGTTAAGAAACAAGAAGACTGTATGTGCCTGGGCCCTTGACAATATCTAAGTGCAAGAGAAACATTGTCTCCACATTGTCAACCTTCTCAAGTGGTAATTGTGTTGCCATTCTTGACTTCAGCTGCTGATAGACCTCAATCAGAGTCTGCAGTGAGAGACCCTTTCCCCTACCTATGTTAACATGACTTTTCTTCCCTTGCTTCCTAGACTCATCTAGAAAGATCACATATGGTGACTGGTTCCCTGTAACTTTTCAACAAAGGATAATGTGATTCACTAATGTATAGTTGGTTTTTATTTCTCTTTTTTTCTTTGGGAGCCTGCCACTCAGTTCCCAAATAAATACATACAGATTTATTCTTTTTTATGAATGCTCGACCTTAGATTGGTTTATTTCTAGCAAGCTTTTCTTAAATTATCCCATCTACCTTTTGCCTCTGGGATTTTACCTTTCTCTATTTTATATACCTTTCTTTACTCTAACTCCATAGCTGACTTTGTGACTGAGTGGCTGGTCAAGAAGAGTTTCCTCCTCTCCTTGATCCTTCCTTTTCTTTTTTTCTATTTATTTTCTCTACCTGGCAGCCCTGCCTAGCTATTGGCCATCCAGTTCTTTATTAGACCAACTAGATGTTTTAGGCAGGCAAAGTAACACAGCTTCACAGAGTTAAACAAATGCAACATAAAAGAATACACCATATCTTTGTATCATTAAACCAATATTCCACAACATAAACAAATGTAACACATCTTAAACTAATATTCCAATTATTAGCCAGGAGACTTCTTTAAAAGCATTTTTACTTATCATATATAATTCTATGCTCAAGATTATCTTTCAATCTGCATTGTTTACTGACCAGAAAATAATGCCACAAGCAAACTTATCCACAGTGATTGTCTACTCAGCATTTTAAACCACAGAAGGTCCTAGACTGTGGAAAGATGGCATGCAGGAAAATTAGACACCTTTCACTTATGCATATATTATGTGCTGATGAATGACACAGAAGTAATAGCAAAAAGATCTTCTCCCAAGGGGAGAGGTCTTGCAAGTGTATGTTGATGACAACAGATACTTAGTCTTCTCTCAATGAGCAGGAAATGTTGAGAGCAACATCATAAGCCACTGCAGTATCCTCATCCAGATTTTAGGACTGGAAAATTGAGAAAGGATAGTGAGTAAAATTCTTAGGCATCTAGTCAATGATAGGCCTAAAATTTGAAACAAGGGGCTATCTACAGAACTGTTACTCTTACCTGTAATTTACAGGATATACAGCTTCCTCCTGAAGTACATGACTGACCTGTCAGAAGCACTGAGCAGTGGACCTGTGCTTTTTGCTCTCGTGAATCACTCATTCTGGGGAAGCTAGATGCCATGAAGTGAGTTGCTTGCAGCCCTGTGGATAGTCACATGAGCTACCAACATAGCCTTTTGCCAATAGCCACCACAAACCTGCCAGCTTAGTGATTTATCAGAGCCCATTGGGATGTTTGAAGGTCCAGCTAACACCTAAAGAAAAAACACATCTCAAAACCATGACGTCATTACCCCCTGTTCCTACCACATACAAGTTACATATGATAATAAAATTTTATTGTAATTTTAACCTGTTGTGATAGTTACTCTTACTTGTCAGCTAGATGAGATTTAGAACCACCATCTTAGCATGTCTGTGCAAAGTTGTCAGATAAGATTAATTAAAATGAGGAGACCCACCCTTAGTGTGGATGACATCATCTCATAGGCTGGAGCTGGCACTGAACCAGAATATAGCAGCATTCACCTCTCTCTGTTCTGTGACTATCAACAAAAGATAACCAGCAACTTCAAGTTCTGGCAGCCATTCCTTCTCTAATACCATGGACTACACCTGGGATCTGTGAGCCAAAAGAAACCCTCTTCCATGAAGGTGCTTTTGTTGGGCATTTTATCATAGCAACAAGACAAGTAACTTATAAACTTACTATGTTAGGAAGTTTGGTATGTAGTAATAGATAACTATACAAGAGTTCATCTGCTTAGCCATGTATGCCAAACCACTGGCATTTATGAATTAATAATTCTATCAATGTATAATGCTTAGATTTACAATATAGTACAGAATATAGAAAATAGAACAAGTAATAGAAGTACAATATTGCTAGTTTATGTATTTTGAAACTCCTCAAAAGCCAATGGGCTGAAGACTTAGTCCCCCCCCCCCCCCCCCCCCCCCGCAATGCTAATGGGAAAAGGTAGAATCTGTGGGAAGCTGGGCCTAGTGATTTCCTCAGATACTTGGTAATAGTATTAGAAAGTTAACTAGAAGATAGAGAAGCTACAGGAAAAAAAATAAAAAAATTTTCTTCTTTCAAATTGAAATCGCTTTACTAAATGCACCAGCAAGATCTTTGACTAGAAAAATGACATTAATTTGAAAGGTGATTATGGAACCAATATTAAAATTAATGGAAAGCAGCCAGCATCTATAAAAAGCATTGTTTCATACAGGTCATCTTTTCATACAGAGAACAACATCCTTGCTTATTTCCAGAATTAAGATATATGTGTAGTGTACTGCTTTTAAGAAGAGAATGAACATGAGTTCTTATGTCTTATAGACTTAAGATCTCCCCCAAGAGAGTACATACTAAAATCCTTATTCCCATATACAAAACATTACCTAACTATGCTTTTCTCAAAATTGCTAACTTCTCTGAAGATCCCAAAGAATTACCTCCTGATGTCCATAGTAAGTGAGTAACATCTATCAAGCATTTTTCTTCCATTGAAAATATAATTGTAGGACTGGAAAGACAGCTTCCTGGTTAATAGTACTTTCCCCTTTTGCCAAGGACACAGGATGAATTCCCAGCACCAGCACTAGACGGCTCATAACTGCCTCTAAATTCAGTTCAAGGGGATACAATGCCCTTCTCTGGCCTTTAAAGGCACTGTTAGCAAATGGCACACAGATTACATGCGGGCAAAACATTCATTCACAAAATAACCCTTTAAAAAAGATAAGGAAGTAAAAATAGAGAAAAAAAGGTATCATAAATTTAGAACAGTGTCAATTACTACTTCAAATTTTCTTGTCTTAAATAGGTCATGTGCATGTATACAAGTATTTGATAGAAAATGTGTTTCTTTATGAAGGTTACTAATAAAATGAGTTCCTAAAAAAATAACTAGTCAGCTAGTAAATGAAAGTAAATGTAAACCATTACTGTTTAGGCAATTCATGCTATATAACAAAGAAGCTAAACTTTAGTAGCTTAAAGAAACCATTTTACTCTGCACACTCAGAATTTAAGTTTGAAAGGTCAGGCCACACACTCATGTCCTGGAAGCTTGCATGCTGATGGTTTTCTGGAAAGTGACTAGACCCTGAGGACTCTGACCTCAGTAATGCATTAGTCCCCTGCTGTGTCGGTAATGTGATGGAGTGACTGAGAAGTGGTGAGATTTAAGGTGGGCTCCACCTGTAGGAAGCTGGTTTGTCAGAATATGCCCCAGAAAGATGGATCTTGTACCCTCCTTTCCCTGTTTCCCAGCTACTATAGATAAGGAGCGTACTCCACCTCATGCTCCTGCCACTGGGATGTTCTGTACCAACAGAAACTCACAGCCAAGGAGCCAAAATGAAAAGTTCTAAAGCCAATAGCACTGGCAGATCTCTTCTCCCCTAAGTTGTGTCTCTTCCATTTCTGACAATAGTGAAGAATCTACCACTGTTACAGAGCTGGTTCATCAAGACTTCCAACAGGGGGCAGAGGAGTTAGTTTATCCTTGTGCCCTGATGTTCAGGGACAGCTAGGAAGGCGCGATACAGGAAGCTGGAAACCCTTAAGACTCCTTTCTTACTTCTGGTCCTAGCACTAGGGGCATTCAAAAGCTAGAATGGCTAAGCAGAGTCTTTATGTGGTCTCCATGTGTGGTTGTCTTTATCATATTCAGTGGTATCCTCAGTACTGCCTATGATAGCTCAGAAATCCAAGGCTACAAATAAATTATCCACATTATAGGACCATGAACACATGCATGAAGCTCTATGAGTAGACATGCTGGGCTACTTTTATTACATGAAGCAGCCTCTACATAGTTAGGAGAGAGGCAAACTGGACTTGTGATCATGGTGTAACTCACTTGTAATCCTAGTACTTCAGACACTGGGGCAGAAAGATCATGAATTCTATGCTCATAGAACAACCCTCTGCCTCAGAAAAAGAACAGCAACAACCCAAACAAAAACAAAACAAAAGAAAATGTGCTATGGGTTTATGGTCTTGTACTTTGTAAATATTTGCCCCTCCTCTTGGTTTAATAAAATGCTGATTGGCCGGAAGGCAGACAGGAAGTATGGGTGGAGCTACCAGATTGAGAAAACTCTGGTAAGAGGAATGGCAGAGCAGAAATGCCAGGCAAACTCAGATTCCAGAAGATGAGAATGCTGCTCCGAGAAAAGATACCAAGCCACATGACTAAACAAGATAAGAATCATGGGTTAGTTTAAGAAGAAAAGTTAGCAAGTAGTAAGACAAAGCCATAGGTCAAACAGCTTGTAATTAATATAAGCCTTTATGGGATTATTTGGGCTAGGCCAAGCCAGAATCTTCTGACTACAGATTCCCTTTCCTTGGCAGGAGATTCCTGCCTATTACCTCAGCCCAGACCCACCTGAGTCCCAACTCACACCCACACCTACACCCAAACCCATGGTCTAGTACCGGGCTCCTGGCCTCCTCCAGTTTTTCCATACTATTCTACCTATCTGTTTTCCATGTTAGGGACTTGACCTGAAAAAGGTTCCAACCCCTGTACTCTCTGCAGGAGAGAGAGTCAGAAATAGAAAAGGATAGGAAAGATATATAGTAAAGACAGATTCAAAATAATCAAAAACCTCTAAATAGTTTATAGTGTGTTTAAAAACACACATAGGCTTGGGAAAGAAAAGAAAAAAATGATCCTTTAAAAAAGAAATATATATATCTTTACATATATTACATATATTTTTTGTGTGTATATATATATATAAATATGCCACAAAAAGATAAAAAAAAATACACAGAGAGTCTGAATACTGTATGTTATATTGTCTTGGAATTGTTTGATAGTTAAAGAAGAGCAAGAGCTGCTAAAAGACATTTGATTATAAAAGCTGCTGGATTAATCCAACCTATATACAAATGCCTTGACTACAAAATTTAAGTCAAAAAATAAGTTACTTTGAAGAAGAGGTTTTATTTATATTTCCACAGAAAATGAGAGGTGTGTGTTTATTCCAGACTAAAGAAAATAAGGTTTGATCAAGGAAGACTCCCTGAAAAACCTCCAATAGGAATGAATGGCCCAGAAGATCCAACATTTTAGAGCACCTCATGCAATTTCCTCTGAGCTCTGCATTCAGAACAGCTTAAAGAAGACTGACTGAGATGACCCAGCTTGAAAGAGTACTCTAGTCAGGACTTGACCATAATCCTAACTTTCTCTGGATCCCCATAAAATTACCTCTGCCCCAATCAGCAGGATGAAATCTAGAGAACTATGCCCACATTCCTTCAAAATGGCTTATGGATGTTCATCTTTGTTTAGAGTATTGGTTACAAGTTGTTATAGACAATAATCTGAAAAAAAGGCTACACAAAGGAAACTGTATTGGGGGCTCTTGTTTTAAAAACAGAAAAAAGGAGAAATGCTGTGGGATTATACTCTTGTACATTGTAAATATTTGCCAGTCCTATTGGTTTAATAAAATGTTGATTGGGCAGAAGGCAGACAGGAAGTATGGATGGGCTACTAGACTAAAAATACTCTGTCTTTCTGTAAGCTGTGAATTACCATTGGATAATAAAGAAACTCTTTTGGCCTGTGGCAAGGCATCTTACAAGCAAGAGGAAAATAGGAGCATAGATAAAGGGGAAGGAGGGCAGAGTCAGACAAAAACACTTCAAGCTGCCACCCAAGGAAGAAAGATGTAAAGAAACACAGGTAAGCCATGTGGCAAAATATAGATGAATAGAAGTGGGTTAAGATGCAAGAGATAGCTAGCAATGACCCTGTGCCATAAGCCAAACAGTTTGTAATTAATATAAGTCTCTGAGTAATTTATAAGCAGCTACAAGACAGCAGGTGGGAGAGCTTTATAAAAATGAGATTAGACTTAGGGTTTTTGTTTTAAAAACCAAAGAGGAAAAATGCTATGAGATAATGCTTTTGTACTTTGTAAATATTTGTCCCTCCTATTGGTTTAATAAAATGCCGATTGACCAAAAGGCAGACAGGAAGTATGTGCGGGACTACCAGATAAAGAAAACTCTGGCATGAGAAAGAGCAGAGCAGAGGTGCCAGGCAGACCCAAAGGAAAGAAGACAAGAATGCTGCTCTGAGAAAAGGTACTAAGCCACTTGGATTAGTTTAAGAGTAAGAATTAGCAAGTAATATGCCTTAGCCATAAGCCAAACATGATGTAATTAATATAAGACTTTGTGATTATTTGGGACTGTGGGTCCAGACCTCAAAGCTGGGCCATAAACTCTTACAATAAAAAATGCTTGATGAGAGGAAAAGACAGAAGAAAACAAGGCACAACATACTAACTGTGCTATTATTTCAAATAATTTTTAAAAAGACAATAGACACATATTGCTCATGGATACATATACATAATAAAGAAAGAAAAAATAAGTAAATGGAAGAAAATCATTTCAATAAAAGTCCAGGTTTTGAGAAAGAAGAAATTAGCCCAGAAACAAAACAAAACACAAAATCTTAGTCACATTTTGAAGTAAACACGATCTTCACTCATAAAATGTGTACCCTTACAATAGAAACGTAGAAAATACATGCAAATTTAGACACAAGAATAAAAATTCTACCACTCTGAGGGACCTATATTATATTTTTATTTTATTTCCCCACCTGATGAAATAAGCTTTATTCTGAAAGGATTTAAGAGTTTTTTGTTTCTCTCAACTTGTTTTAGTAGCATTAGTATTTTATATAACTATATGCAGTTATCAAAAATAGGAAAGATACAGGGGAATGGCATTTGAACGAGGGGATACATGGATAAAAATGAGACTTTATTAATAATAAAAAAGAGAAAAAATTTAAAAATAGGAAATATACGTTGATACAATGTTAACTAAACTTCAGATATTTTTCCAAATTTCACAGATTTTCCCACTAGTGTTTTTTTTTTTTGTGTGTGTGTGTCTTCCAGCCTGTGAGGATTTGATAGAGGGCCTCATCTTTTGATGACTGGTATCAGTTGGGGACTAAACACACTTCCTTGTATGTACTAACTAAATATTCTCCATTGACTCATATCCCCAGTCATGATCCGTTAATTTGAAGACTGTCCTTTGATTTACATTTATCTGATAAACATCAGACAATGAATAATTTTATTTTTTATCCTGGCAGGTTTTATTGTCAAATTGACATAACCCAGAATTATCTGATAAGAGGTGGTGTCTCAATTGAAATATGATCCACATCATATTGGCCTGTGACCATGGGCTATGAGAGATCTTCTTGATTGTTGATTGATGTGAGAGGTTAAAGTCCACTATAGGGAATGCCACCCTTGGAAAAGTGGTTCTGGTTGTAATAGGAAAACTGGCTGAATGTGAGCTAGTAGGAACAAGCCAGTAAACACCTTTCCTACATGGTACCTTCAGGTTCTTATCTTATGGCTTCACTTCCCTCAATGATAGACTATAACAAATAGAATTAAAAAGAAACAAAAGAATTCTCCCCCTCTCCCCTTGATGATTTGAACAAGGATAGCCCCTTTAGGCACATATACTTCAACGCTTAGTGACCAGGGAGTAGAACTCTCATAGGATTACGAGGTGTGGCCTTGTGAGAGAAAGTATTTTTCTAGTGATGGGTTTTAAGGTTTTTAAATGCCCATTCCAGCCTCTCTTTTTCTCTCTCAAGCCGTGCCAATCTCTTTGTCTCTCTGTCTGTCTCTGTCTCTCTCTCTTTCTCTGCCTGCTGCTTCCTGTCATGATGATAGTTCACTAAGCCTCTGAAATTGTAAGCAGCCCCCAGTTAAATGCTTTCTTTTATAAGAGTTGCCATGGTCATGGTGTCTCTTCACAACAAAATGGTGACTAAGATATTCACCACATTGCTTTTTGCCATGGTGTTTATCACAACAACAGAAAAGCAAACTTGGAGATGTAATTTTTTTCCAGAAAACATTGCCCAAATGGTTTGACATGTCATGAATGGTACAGATACATCTTACTTTGTGAAATTTACCTTACTAGGTCAATATGATTTCTATTGAAATTCTTCATTATGGATATGTTATCTTTTTATTATAAATCTAATAGATGTTTTGGGAAGATATGCAAAACTCTGGGGATCCTGTTCTTCCATTTCCATCATAGATTGCATCTATAAGAAAATAAATATGATTGTATGATAGTCTCCTCCTTTCCTTCCATACCTTTTAACTAGACTTAAACGATATAAAAGTTTTCACCACCTCAATTTATTTGTAGATAATACATAGATAAAATTATATGCATGTATATGTACACATATATATAATTCTATGGGTTAAAATCAAAATCAATTTTTTATTCCTTTTATTCTTATTCTTATTCATATTATTCTTATTCATATTATTATTACTGTGTCAAACAGTACTAGCTCTGGCTATTAGGAGTTCCTTGGCTTTCATTTATCAAGAAACTTCCATTACTTTTTGTCTTTTCTTTTTTTCCTTTTTCCACCTATCTTGTTTTCTTAATTTGTTCCATATTCCAGACACATTCTATTCTCCACCACATCTAGCCATGGAATCCAACAAACTTCAGAAAGGATCTCTAGTTCCTTTTATTAGGGAATGGTGTATAAAAGCCATATTAGTGTGGTAAATGTCACTAAGGGGTGAACTACTTCTATGCACTATTAGCTGACAGAGAAGACATGTATATAAACATGTATATAGACATGCATATATACTGGCTTGCCAATGTTCACAAACACACATGTGTTCTATTTCTATAAATGTGACATTCTTAAGAGAATTCTAGTAATACTACAACATAAATTACTTCTATTAATGTCACTATGTCCACAAGAAAAAATTTTGGTCTTATTGTGTACAACATGGAATATTATACATGTTTGTCCAAGACTAATGTGTAGAGACAGCTTTTTAAAATTAATAACCCATATTCTTGAATAATACTTCCACAGATCACTCCATGGGGAATTGTAGCTATGGGACTTTGGGCTTACAGTGTTCAATCACTAGTTTTCCTTCAGCATTTAAGCTTATCTTTGTCTTTGTTAATCCCTCACAAAATTATAATGGTCTTCATTTTTTAAAATGTAACTTTTATTGATTCTTTGGGAATTTCAATAATCCCACTCATTTCCCAGTCCCTCAATATTCTCCCTTCAACCTTGTAGCACCTTCCTCCAAGCAAAAATTTTTAAAAATAAAAAATATTAATTAGAAAATAAAAGCTTCACTTTGCTTCTCAATCTTTCCTAGCTCTCTATCACCTCTTCATCTTAGTGATATCAGAAACTGAGGGGTGACAAGCAGTTCAAACAGCTTTACTTACAAATGCTCATTGCAATGATTTTGCTAAACTGGTTCAAGGCCTCCCTGGCTTCTGGTACATCATCAATACTGGACCCTTACCAAACCTCTTCTTGGGTATCTGGGTGGTTGCCCCTAGTCATGGTGGTCCTGTGGCTTTAGTTCTACAGGACCAGTACCTTCATGCATTCATCAGATCATAGATGGAGTAGATGTTAGGTGAGCCAACTCAAAAGACTGGACTCGGACCTGGGTGGTACCTGAGTTAGTTAGTCTAGGCTTCTGCTGCGACCACACCCCTCACCCCAGGCAAAGGCTATAGCCAGCTCTCCTAAGCCCACCCTATCACGTTCAGCTCACTTGTGATCATCTCACCTACATCTTTGGTGAGGTCAGCTCTCCCATGTGGGATGAAGCCAGCTCTCCCTGGGCTAGGGTTGTCCACAGCCAGCTCTCCCATGTGGGGTGGGGCCAGCTCAGCAGTCCTCGGATTTCAACAAGCATGGTTCTTTCAACAGGCATAGTTCTACAAGGCGCCCAGTGGTAGGTAAAAACGTCCCAGATTGCAACTGCAGCATGGCCTTGGAAGGCAGAGCAGGCCACCAAAAAGGCCTTTGGACATCAACATGGCCACTGGTGGCAGCCCAGACCCTGGGCAACCATGTGGCCTTAGGTGGTAACACAGGGCGCAGACATCAGCACAGACTCTGGCTTTATTGAACTATGAACCCATAATTGGTACAGGATAGCAGTCCAGGTCGGACATCACCATGGCCGCAGGTGGCAAGCAGGCAGCCACCCACATCAACCTGTTTTTCACTGCCTTCACTTCCTCCTCTCTCCACCGCGCATGAGCAGCTCTGTTCCTCTTTCTCTACCATTTCCCCACCATATAGTAGTTCATCATAAGGGCCTCAGGAGAGCCTGTGGGTGTTTTCCAAGGCCAAGAGGAGTTAGATTGCCTCTCATGGTCTTCATTTAATGCGACTTTATTCATGTGCCAGTGTGTGTATCCCATTGCACTCTACTAGCCTTAATCACTTATTTAAGGCCTTGTTTTGCCCGGATAGCAAACATTATTACAGTTGCAATTTGGTGTTATATGAAACAATATGCCCTCTCTTCCTGTTACCCTTTCTAACTATTTGGCTCTTTTAATTTTTACCTCCTTAAAGTAAACAATCACTTCAGTTTCTATTTTAATTTGCTCTATTTATTCTATACAGACAAACAAAAACTGTCTTTCTTACTTTGCCTTCTTTATTACAGAGTTTTATAGCATGAATATTCTTTTGGATTTATCTTATTAGTTGACTGTATGTCTAGTAATTCAGTTGAAACTAGTTCATAGAGATCATTGAAAAATTTTGCAGCTATGTATCATTCCATCAAACCACCCTTATCCATATAGGTACAAAGATTGTTTCTGTTTTTTACAATTTTATATGCTCATAGGGTACAGCTCTGAGTATACAAACCAAAGATTCATTTTCTTTTCTTGTTTAAATGAAAAGTGATGCCTAAGAAAATATATAAATACTCTGTTTATTATAAAACATCTCATTCATAAACTCTGCCTTCAAAACATTAGCCATGATAGTTCATACATAGCATCATATTAAAATAGTAAAAAACTCAAAATTGCAAAGCATAAGGAACCAAGAACATACCTCCAATTTCTACAAATCATATTGTTCCTCTTATCACATTTACTAACCTGTCCAAAATGGAAAAGATCAGTGTCCTACATTTCTAATACTCCCAAATTTCTAGAAATGATTTTAAAAATCAGACAGAAATAGTGACTTATGCCTATTACTCTAGTACATAGGAGACTGAGACAGGAATGTTGAGTGTGAGTGAAATCCTAAGTAAATGTGTGTTGTTTGACCTAGGCATGGTTATGTGGAAAAAAAAATGGTGGCAGCAAAGCCTTCATCCAGTAAGGCTCAGAGGGATATCAAAGCTTTTATCTGGTCCAAGTGTTGAACATGTATGCAGAAAATATCCATCATTGATTGCAGTCTCTCCCATGACTGCCACCCCAGCTATTATGGCCTGAAAACTGATCCCCTACCGATACTCTTCCTGCCAATATTAAACTTTTCTCTTTGACCCAGTTGCATATCAACTGTTCAGCTGTATGTGGTCACCCTGTCTTCCTAGCATGTGCTCACATTTTTTGCAAGTATCATAGATAATCTTGTTTCTCAACTTGACACACCGGGGAAAAGGCGATTGCTCCCATCAGATTGGCTCAGGGGCATGTTTGTGGGACACTTTCTAGATTTCTAATTGCTGTAGGAGGGCCTCGCCCACTGCAGGCAGCGCAGTCCCTAGGCAAATAGGACTGAGCTACAAGAGTAGTGGGATTTGAGTCAGGAAGCAGCTTTCCTCAATTGGTTTATACTCACTCATGTTCCTGCTTTGATTTTCTTCTTGGCTTCCATGGATGATAGACTATAACCTGTAATCTGAAATAAATCCTTTCCTCCCCAAGCTGCTTTTGGTCATAGGGTTTATTACAAGGCCTGTTTATTACAAACAGAAAGCAAACTAGAATAGGCAAACTCAGACATATTCATGTGCCAAAAAATAAGTTTTCAAAGTTCACCCTAGTTAGAGTTGCTGTGGTTCTCAGACTTGTCTGGGGAAGAGCATCTTATGAAGAAAATAAAATATTCATATTTTGAGACATACAAAGAGTCATTAGTCAGAATTATCTGGAGAAAATTTGGGAATTCATAATTATAATACAAGAACAAAGATTCACTCATACATGTATAATTCTGCTATTGCCAGCTTGGCTCAAATATTAATGAAAAAAAGTAAAACCTTTGATAGTGATTTAACCTGGGCCATTTTCATTGCCTTCTCTGTCAAGCAAACAGTTTAGTTTCAGAAAATGTTTTGTATAAGGGGAAAAAACAGAAGACTGATTTGTCTCAAAATTCAGGGTGTTCAAATTCCTCCCCCATCTTGAAGACAATGGGAAATTTAAAAATCAAAGTAAGATATTGGAGAACAAATATCAGTGTGTTGTGTACAGAAGTGTTTTTCTTGTCACTGAAAAGGGGTTAAATCCTCATCATCTGATATCAAGCACCCATACAGTTTCTCTATTTTAGTTCCAAGTTTTAATAAATACCAAACTTTGCATTTATTAATACATGAAATTGAAAACATACATTATAGAAATACTGATAATATAAATCACCTTTATATCAAATTGAGCATTAAAGATAATACTATGGGATTTTAAAAACATCTCGTGTGCTGAACTTCTGTGTTCACTTCATTACCATTGTATTTGTGGTGTTTTGGAGCAGTGAAATTGATAATGTGATATTAGAGCCAGTCCTACCACAAAACAATAGTTATTCAATTAAACTATTAGTCAACATTTCATTTTATCTTTGTAGTGGGAGCCTTATTATTTCTGAAGACAATTTTAACCACACTTGCCAGAAATAATCATTGTCATTGGACTTGCATGGTCCTCTTACAGGATGCTTTAGTTAAACAACTGAACTTAGTCTTTGAAAGTCCCCCAAGGCATATCTTCAGAAAACCATGATTCTGCTCAATGCCTTCTTAAAGCTGACTCTAAGATTAAAATCCTAACTTCTCATTTACGCTAGATGTCGCTTACATTCAAGGAGACCTGGGAAACATTAGTCCAATGTCTTCATGAGAACTGGCTAGTCACATATCGAGAGCAGTTGTTCAGTAAGATGGTTTCTCTAAGATGAGAATAGTGATGTTTTGAGCTACTTTTCATTTATTTTTCTCTTGACCAGTGGTTCAATTTCAGTTTTATCTAGTTTTAATATAGCATAGTACAATTTAGTTTTAAAACATATGCCAGAAGAACTATGCAAGACCAGAAAGAAATTCCTCCAAGTAAAGCTCACCTCCACTTCCAAAGACTTCGAAAACATCATTTATATATTGGAAATTAGTCATATTCATTCTGCACCATAGGCATGCTTTGGAGTCTCTCCCCACCCACCCTTATACTCTGAATTTAAGGTACATCAACCCAAAGGAATAGTTGTCCAGAGAGATAGAAAAGCAACAGCCCCGCCCCCAACACTTGGGAGCAGAAAGAAAAGAATTATCCTAAGAAATTATTTAAAACTTTAAGTAGAACAGGCAGAAATAAAACCATGGATACATAGGCTGATGGCCTAGGAGAGCAAAATTGAACTCAAAATAGTAAATAATCTGCCAAACGTTGAACTAAACCAGTTTGATGAACTCAAATGCCCTCGGCTCAATAGGCAGGACTCTCGGAGGAGCCTGTGTTACTTCCCCCACTTAAGTGCAGATTTGTAATAAAAATCTTAATGCCAGTGGCATGGTTTTTGGCCACATAAGAAGCTAACCACTTGGAGAATCGTCTCTGATGGGTCAGAAAACTGTACAGTCGAAGATCAATTTATAATTTACGAAGAAAATAGAAAGTTTTGTTTCTCTGAGTTGAAATTTGCTGAGCACCGCGAGAAATATTGCAAGTTTTTGACATAAGGCTTGGTACTTTGCTTACTATTTGAGATGTGCATGAAGCCCGAGGCTTCGGGGATCATTATTTGAGAAAAATTGAACAATTCGATGTAGGGAATTTTGACATTTTTGGCTTTTTTTGAGGTGTAACAAACACAACTCTGCATCCGAGAGGACACTCCGCGGCTGCCAGCGAGGCGGGCTGGACAGCGCACCAATCACGACGCAGCTCCGCCCTATATAAACGGGCGGGCGCAGCGCCGGGGCCCGAGTCCCGGCCAGTGTCTCTGCTTCCGGCTCGAGTCCTCTCTTCTCTCACGCGCTTCACCATGTCCGAGACCGCGCCTGCAGCGCCCGCCGCCCCTGCCCCCGCCGAGAAGACACCGGTGAAGAAGAAGGCCCGCAAGGCTGCAGGTGGTGCGAAGCGCAAGGCGTCCGGGCCCCCGGTGTCCGAGCTCATCACCAAGGCTGTAGCCGCCTCCAAGGAGCGCAGCGGCGTGTCCCTGGCCGCGCTCAAAAAGGCGCTGGCGGCCGCCGGCTACGACGTGGAGAAGAACAACAGCCGCATCAAGCTGGGGCTGAAGAGCCTGGTGAGCAAGGGCACCCTGGTGCAGACCAAGGGCACCGGCGCCTCCGGCTCCTTCAAGCTCAACAAGAAGGCGGCTTCCGGCGAGGCCAAGCCCAAAGCCAAGAAGGCTGGCGCGGCCAAGGCTAAGAAGCCCGCGGGCGCAGCCAAGAAGCCCAAGAAGGCTGCGGGAACAGCTACTCCCAAGAAGAGCACTAAGAAGACCCCAAAGAAGGCAAAGAAGCCCGCTGTAGCTGCAGGAGCCAAAAAGGCTAAGAGCCCGAAGAAGGCGAAAGCAGCTAGGCCTAAGAAGGCGCCCAAGAGCCCTGCCAAGGCAAAAGCGGTGAAGTCCAAGGCGGCCAAACCAAAAACCTCCAAGCCTAAGGCAGCTAAGCCAAAGAAAACTGCAGCCAAGAAAAAGTAAATTTTCTTTGGCCAACTGCTTAGAAGCCCAACAACCCAAAGGCTCTTTTCAGAGCCACCCACAAATTTCAGAAAAGAGCTGTTGCACATTTGAAGGGGGCGTGGCTAGGGTGGGAACGCTAGCGAGTGGGCTGAGCTTTCCCTGGAGAAGTGTGGGTTGGTGTTTATTGGGATGTTGGGGAGTTGGCTTGTAAGCCACCTTTCTAGACGTATGGAGACACTTCACTGCCTGATTCTGTATGCACCTCATATATATATATATATATATATATATATATGGGAACATAAGTGTTTTAAGATTCAGACAAAAGTGAGCATTAAAGTAATAGGAGTGAAGTTTAATCCTAGGTTCCAAAGTGTTAGGCAGTGAACCTTTGGGGAAGCAAGTTTGTCAAGGGTGGTTGGATATTTAGTTTTAAAAGGCAGTTTAACGCAGAATAAGATAAGACAAAAGCTTGGCGGCAGCCGCCGCATAAATTTAAACGCAATTCTCATCGATGGGTCACCCACAGAAACAGTGTACCCTTAAAAACTTGTACTTTCCACATTTCACAGCGATCGTACTTGAATAGGTTAGCTACAGCAGATTGTGCAGTTTAGGTTGTACTTCCTGATTGGTGAGTACGAAGTGACAAGAGAGCCAATGAAAGTAGGCCTTTAAGTGTCGTTTACTTTCCTATTCGTGACGAAATGCTAAAACTAATCCAATCCTGAAGGAAATCTTATTAACCTCATTTGAATACTGCGTAATGTAAATGGTTGTGGTGTAACTAATGGCTGAATGGCTATTTTTCCAAATGTTTTTTAGTGTCTCTGTTGGAGGAACTTAAAATTTGTACAACAGTGTCCGGACCGGCTAAGTCTGTGTGGGACCCAAAGAACTGATGCGCTGTCAGCATTACGCAGGACAGCAAGGAGCTCCAGCCCAGCAGCTAGGAGAGCTACTCCTTCGTGTATAAGGTGCTGAAGCAGGTGCACCCCGACACCGGCATCTCTTCCGAGGCCCTGGACATCATGAACTCGTCAGTAGCTCATAGCCTGAGAGGAGTCGCGCCGCATTACAAAAAAACGAGCGGCCATCACATCTCAGCAGATCCAGACGGCCATTAGCCTGCGTGGCCCAAGGAGCTGGACAAGCACCAAGGCTATCACCAAGTAAACTAGCCGAGTAGGTATTTTTCACTCTTGATTTTAAACACTTCTCAGAGCCATGCATCCTTTCAACAAATGAGTTGTAGTTTTAAGTGTCCTCCTAGTCTATTGGGCTCGTGGTCACGATGTCTAGCCCAATTTAGCCTGGAATTCCCAGTTCTTCCCAAGTGAAAATTATTTGCGTGCACCACCATGCCCACCTTCTCATGCAACTTGTGTTTGTTAGAAATCCATGGTGCCCTGGAAATGCTCGAAATGATAATAGCTTCCAGGAACGGCATATTCACTGGCATGTACAAGATCCATATAGTTAATTCGCTGTCAGAGATACTAAAATTAACTTATGGTGTCGTTTTAATGGTGCAACTCTGTTTCGGTGCAAAAGTGTCCAAGCTCCTCTTCGAGAGACTGAATTGGTCTGAGACTCCCAAGATTGCTGTCCCTGGGCACAAATTAGCATGCTTAGACGCTATCGTTTTGCCTGAAGCTTTTTCTTTCCCGAAACTTTTTCCTTCTATTAGGTTTGTGCTACTGAAAAGGGATCTAAGACAATAGTTCCCACAGAAATGTGGATGTTTGGAGATGCTTACTTTGCAAGCGACCCAGTTTCGGTGTGAGTGGGTTTGTTAGTGGCAGAAATTGGGCTCTGGCAAAAGGGAAAGCAGGATTCAGGTTCCCTGTTACTGTGTCTTGGTTACTTAATTCTCGGTCTTTGAGCAGCTTTCAGCAAGTGTGTTTTCTAGATGTCCCGCTTGGTGGCGCGCCTGTGATACTCGCGAAGCAGGAATCAGGCTGAAGCCAGGAGGAAGATCCAGCTCAGGTAGTGTAGCTGTTTATTCACAAGACAGACTGGCATCTTGCAGAGGGGAAGAAATGATAGGAGCGAAATAAATCAAGGAATAAGAGAAACTGGGAAGGGGCATAGAAGAAAAGCAAATACATGTCAAAATCACGATGTGGATCAGGCTGAATTTGGAGTAAATTGGGGGTGACGGAGGAAGTAATGAACTTAGAAACTTCTCACACCCTCACGAACAGGTTTAATAGCTGTACTGATAAATAAAAATCCTGATCTTTTCCTTTCACAAAGTAGGACACTGATCAGCTCAAGGGACTTGACCTGTGTGATACCCTAAGAACTACAGTTGGATTTTGTCCAGCCTAAACTTGTGACTTAACCAGAATCTTGAGCAGGTGGCACTGAGACACAAGACAAACGCTTTTTCCTCATTGAAGGATGATCTGGAAATCCATGCTGTCAAGCACAAGTGGCCTCTAAGTAACTACACAGAAATGCCCAAGTTCTGAACTTAGTTCTGGACCAGACTTATTTATTTATTCCCATCATTCAGACCAGCAGATGCAAGTAACTAAACTGAGGATTTAATTAAGGTTTTGCTAAGGTATTTTGTGTCTTGGAGCACCAGGTAGATCTGGTACTAATTATTAATGTACAGTCTTAGAACTGTGCATCTAGAAGTGTTGCAGAAATTATGGCTGAGAATTTTTTAGTGTTGATAGATTTCTCAGTAAATGAAAAAATTACAAAATGGTCATCATGTCATGTTGAGTAAAACTACAAACTCTTAATAAATACAATTCTTATTGTCTGAAGGCTTCTTTGTGCACATACAGTGCACATATATATATAAATGTAAGTGTATATATATAAAATGGTGTGTGGTGGCACACACCTTTAATCCCAGCACTCATGTGGCAGAAGCAGATATCTGTGAGCTTGATCAGCAGTGACTACAAAGTGAGACATGTCAAAAAGAGGAGGTAGGGGAAGATACTGCAAAATGTACAGGCCCTCCGCCCTAGAAGCTTCTAAGGTCTGGTGACCAGCTTGGACTCAGCCACTACAAACTGGTGATAACTAGTGCCTTAAAACATGCGCTCCTAGCACTTCCTCATAAACTAACCTGGGGTCTGCCTGGAGCCTTGACAACAAGGGTGGAATCCTCATACAAAGTGACCTAGATCATCAGAGTCCACCACATCACAACTGCAGATACCGGCAAATCAAAGCCCTGTCTCCTGGGTTGAATGAAAGTCTGGGAAAAGGATATTTAAGGTTTCACTCCCTTAATAAAATTGGACTTGATTGTTTCAGCTTGTCCTCAGAGACTGTGATGTTGTCTCTGTGCCATCTTGCCCCCACCCCCAAGGGGAATTAGCAGTGCTCTGAGGGCAACCCTGACTCCTGACCCTGAGCCAGGCTGCAACCCAACAGAAGGCTAATAATGGTCTTCATTGTCTTTTAAGTTCCTTTCCAAAATAATCACTTGGTAGTTTATAAAGCGTTACATTTTCTTGTGTATGTGTGTGCTTTTTACTAAGTTGTAGTTCCTTTCCAGCTCATAATTTTCAGTTAGTAATTATTTATGGGTTTCATCCATCCTGTTTTTGGCATCTCGTGAAAATGCACCTTTCCCTATTTTAGCCTGCTTAAAGATGTATAGGTAGAGTTCCTAATGTTTGCATTTACAAGACAGCTACTTTTGTTGATAATGTTATTAAATTAAAATGTCTAGATACATTTTGTTAATATTTTACATGACTTTTCCCAACTTATTTTCACATGACTCATATTACTTTCTCTTTGAGACTTACCTTCTTTAGGTTTTGCCATTAATATTATGGTAGCTTCGTAATTTTATTTATCTCTTGCTATGTTTTTAAAAAGGAAAAGAAATCTCAAACCCCAATATTAAAATCAATGAGTGTCTAACATTTATTATCTCTTGTGGATCAAAAATAAAGTGAGAGATTAAAACCCAGGATTCTTTCCTGAGGTTAAAATCAGATGAAATCATGGCTGTGGTCATCCAAGAGCTTTGAAATACCTGACTGTGGGGCTGGAGAGATGGCTCAGAGGTTAAGAGCACTGACTGTTCTTCCTGAGTTCAATTCCCAGCAAAACCACATGGTGGCTCACAACCATCTATGATGAGGTCTGGTGCCCTCTTCTGTAAAACTGTATGCATAATAAATAAATAAATCTTTAGAAAAAAAAAAAGAAAAGAAAAGAAATACCTGACTGTTTCAAAGAGCTCCAGCATTGACCATCTTCAAAACACAGAATTCCAGCATGGAAGGCTGAGAAAAGAAGGTTGCTGTAATCCCAGGGCAGCTGGTCTACATAATAAGTCCTTATCTCAGAAAAAGAAACAGAGGTGGGGATAAAGAGACCAGGCAAGGTGATGTTTGCCTTTATTTCCAGCATTGGGGAGACAGAGACAGGTATATTACTGTGAGTTCAAGACCAGCCAGGTCCACATAGTGAAACCCTGTCTTTAAAAAAGAAAAGAAAAGGAGGAGGGAGGAAGAGGATGGAGAGGGAAATAGATGAGAGGGGAGACTTTGTTAGTCCCTAGGGAGTAAGAATATAAAAAAAAGGAAAAGTGGAATAAGGAACACCTTAATAGATGAGGTTGTAGCTCATTTTCTAGCTTACTTGCCTAGCATGCATAAAGCCCTGCATTGCATAAATGGAGCATAGTAATGGATGCCAGCAATATGCTCTCTACACAGAGTTCAAAGGTAGCCTACTCTGTCTTTTAAAAAATTTGAGTTAATTCATTTGAGAAACTGCCAACTATAGAGCAAATCTGTAAAGATTGAGTGTTAAAATTGTCTTGACCATTTTGTGCCTAAGAAATAAAAGGGAGTTAAAGCAAGAAAATCCATGCTTGTAAGACAATTAAATCTTACTACTGCAAAGTATAAAATAATAAAATGTGAAAATAATCTGGATTAGCAAATTAATGGCTCGTAAAGTTAGGCACAACATTTCTGGCATGGTGGTGCATGCCTTCAATGCCAGTACTTGGGAGGCAGAGACAGAAGATGAATGTGAGTTCAAGGGTGACCATGATCTACACAGAGAGTTCCAGGACAGCCAGGGAAATAAAGAAAAAGAAAACAAAACAAAAGTAGATATAAAGTTAAAAACAATTTAATTACTTTGTAAAGTCTAAGACTGTTGATTAACAAAATTTTCAGTATAATATTGAATATATACAATAATAAATTAATGATTAGGAGAAAAATATAAGAGAAGAAAAAAAGAAATAGAATAATTAGTCTTGAAGAATTACAAAGCCCAAACCTTTGTAATTTCCACACTTGTAAGGTGGAGGCAATAACTCAGGGTCATACTGAAGTACATCAAAAGTTAGAGTTCTAGGAGAGTTTGAACTACACAGTGAGTGCAAGATCCTATCTAAAGTAAATACATAAGCTATTGTGTACAAAGTTCTAGAACATTATTACAAAATAACACATTAAAATCATCCAAGTCAAAGGATAAAAATGAAAGATGCCATCAAGAACACTGCTTTCTCTGAGTAATGATATAAGACAATATGATATGCTGTTCTGGAAAAAAAAAAAAAGAAGAAGAAGAAGAAGTGTTTGAGATATAAGTGAATGCTGACAAAGAGAATCCATGGTGTACTTTTCCTGAGAACTTTGATGTCGAACTAGTGTTCTTCATGGAAGAGGAGCAGATGTGTGCCATGGAGACATTTATCTCCTATGCACTGAGATACACAGGAACAGTGTCATTCAGCTGGAGAGACAGCCTCAGTTCAGACTCAAATCACTGTGGTTGAACCACTCAAGGCAAAACAGTAATTAAAGGATATGATTTGAAACATGGATACCCAGGTAGCTTACCACCAGACCAGAGGCCAATAGACGTTACAGTAAGTCCAGAACTAACCCTTCACCAGCACTGACCTGTAACACAGAACATGAGAGACCAGCTCCCACAATCCACTCCAGGGTAATAAAAGATGTCTCACAGTAGCAAGGGATAAAAATACTGCTTTAGTCTTATAATAAATTAAAAATAAATCTCTAACTAGCTGGTAAAATAAGAAAACTTACATGCCTTCTGATGATAATTTTCTCTTTTACTTCAACTTAAAAAAAAATGATCTCTGACTCTTTCTGTCTCCATTCAGTCACATATCTCCACACTTCTGCGTTCTATACATACACTACATATCTTTCTTTATATACATATAGCCATACATCTCTATACAGTTACATCTATTTTCATGTCTTTTACATACCTTTCTATATTTCCTTTTACACAATTTTAACTTCCTTGCCTCCACACAGTTACAAATCTTCACAAAGCCATAGCTATTTATCTTATATACAAGTTCTCTCACCATATAATATTTTACATTGTTCTTACACATCCTCATTTAGCTCTTTGCATAGTTCTTATATGTAGCAACAACTCTTTCACATAGTCTTATCTCTCTCACACACATATGCTTCTTCTACATCATTCACTCACTTTTTGCTCACTCACTCCCTCATCCACTCACTCTCTCACATCTCTCTCACCTTCTCTTTAGGCTTCTTCATCTCTCACTCAGCACACATACATTCACATTCTGGATGGCTTCATTCCTACATTGCTGCTATTTCTTGCTCTCATTCATATACATACTCATTCCTCCTTCTCTCTTTTCCTCTACATTACCTACTGCTCCCTCGAATCTTTAGCCAAACTCTGGACAATTAAATGTTACATTTCCAGGGACCCAACTCATCCTCATAACACATTAAATTAGACAGTTTTTCTCAGGCTAGTAAGTTTACAACAACCAGCCTGTGTAAATGTTTGGCCCTACACATAACTTTTTCCTAGATGGAGAAAGATGTTAAAATTCAGGACTTAAAAATAACAGTAGTTGATTGAACCTTGAGTGGTCAGGGTATGTGCAGAAAGTCAGCTATTGGAGGAAAGGGGCTGTTCTCAAAACAGCCTGGCTTTGATTTAGCAATAAACAACACCTGAAAATTAGTCTTTGTATATTTTATGCAGGAGCAGTTTAGTCTGTTAAATTTGTTCTGAAGTCTAAAATTAGTTGTCTTTGATACTCAAAATATTGTTACTTTCCTGTGTGAGTAAAGAAGAATATTCTGGCACTACTTTTATACATCAGAATTATATAGCTTAAACAGAAATCAATTTTCTTGACTATCCATTATCTGTAAGTATGCCCAACAATATAAAACACACTACCAATGGGCTATGGAAAGACCCCCACAACTGTTCTTAATAATGAGGCATAGCAGTGGCACCCGAGACAGTTACAGACAGAAAACAACTAGTCACCAATACTCAGTCCCCCCATGGCTCTGCCAGGTGAGGCTCCCCATCAGGAAATTGTACACCTGGTGAGTTGACTTATTAAGCACTAGTTGTCACCAGCTGCATACTCCCAAGGCCCTCAGCAGACCTAGACTCCACTCTCAGGTCATGTAACTGGGGCCTGTATCCAGGTAACAGGATGAAGTGAACCACCTGATCTGCCCAGGGAAGCTAGGCTGTGAAAAGTTCGTCACCAGACATTGAGAAATACATGAAGGATGCTATGAGACTTTAATCTTGCATTGGTACATCATCCTGTCACGTTCATGCACAGGTCTAAGGGAAATCTCCTTAGAATAACACAGTACTGTAATGACAAAGATGCACTAAAATAAGCTACTGAGTGTAAAATACTAAGTAAGAAAATAAATAAATAAGATATGTCAGGTGTTCTAAGAAGGAGTGCCACCCCCAAATGTAATTTTAAACTCTCCAGCAGCAGGAAGGACAGTTTCTGTTAACTGAACCTTGAACATCTACTCAGAAGCATATTTATTGATTGTACACAAAATCTGTGTTTGGGGTACAAGTTCCTCAAATTAAAGCCCTTTCATCTGTCCCGTATGTTCTCTGAAGGAAGTCATTACAGCCCTGCATCTTCTGGTTCTTATTGTGTACTGTTTTCAGTGCCTAGTAATTCAAGACCTCCAAGTGTGCCTGGATAGTCTTAAGGCCAAAGGTATTCAGCAGAGCACCCACCAATGTATGGAAAACTCCTTCATAAAACAACTATAAACTACAGAAAACAATCATTGTTCCCTACTATGATTTCTTTAATGACTAGGTACCTTCAACAAACACTAATACATTCAACTGTTACCTTAGATACAGTTACATTCTAATGTTTACCCTAGATACAATGACTCTATTAGATTCCTACTACAAAGATACATAGTGACAATCCAGGAAACCTTGACAACAAGTCTTGTTTCTAGGCCTTAATCTCATGCACAGGAGTGATTACTTACACTGCTTGTCTTCAGTTTCTTTCTGTCCAAACACAGATGTGGCTTTGCCAGTGTTTCTATGGCAAATAACACTAGTAGGCTGTCCAGAGCAGCTCAGGGTCACTGGGATACAAAGTATTCTTTAAAGATATGATGGTTTGAAAGAGAATGTCCTTCATAGTCATATGTGTCCCTAGTTGATGGAATTGTTTAGGAAGGATTAGGAAGTGTGGCCTTTTTAGAGTAAGTATGTCACTGGAGGTAGAATTTGAGGTTTCAAAACACTTCAGCCATGCCCAGTTAGCTCTCTCTGCCTTTTTCTTGTGGACCAATATGTAAGCTCTTGGCTATACCTGCCACCGTGTCTTTACTCCACCATCATGGACTCTCTACTCCTTGATTTTGGAGTTAAGATGACTAGTTAAACTATCTCCATACAGGAACATGTCCTCTTGTGTCCCTATTTTTATTTTCCTCTACTCACATCCAATGCATGGTGAATGATTGGCCCCATTTTCTGTCACCAAAACAAGCCACAGAGAAAGCAGCATCATTTTTTTTTATCCTGTTTTTTTGTTTGTTTGTTTTTGGCTTTTTGGGGGGAGGGATGGGGAGTTGAGATATGGTGTCTCTAAGTAACTTTGGCTATCCTGAAACTCACTCTGTATACCAGGCTGGCCACTGAAGGACCCTAGGTTCTAGGGCTTGACCCAGGCATTCAGTTCAGGTATTCAGCAGAGCACCCCCCATGAGAACAAGGAACTAAAAGTCTAAAAGTCTGTCCCAGGAAACAGAGTGACCCAGCCCAGATAGCCGCAATCAACTCAGATAGGACATAATGGTCTGATCGAACCTGTGATTAAAATACCAGAAGTTCCAAGCAGAA
The DNA here is from genome assembly GCA_004025045.1 of Sigmodon hispidus. Lineage (NCBI taxonomy): Eukaryota > Metazoa > Chordata > Mammalia > Rodentia > Cricetidae > Sigmodon > Sigmodon hispidus. Next base: position 29,205 of record PVIH01010202.1, on the reverse strand, counting down.
TAGCGGTGACCAACACCCGGTTGTAAAAGCCCCCTAACCAGCTGGTCTTAAGGCAACCCATGACTACTGTGAGCAACCTTACGATTATAGTGTGACCTTTAAAGTGACCAATCATGTGTTGCCCCTGTTGCTATGGTGATATTATGTTCTTAGCCTTTAAAAGAGATATGAGATTGCCCCTCCCTTGTTACTTCCTTGCTTCCCGAGGCAGGGAGGTAGCCTGTCTGCAGACCAAATAAACATCAACGGCCTGGAGTCTGGGTTCTTGGGGCCCCCCTTCCCGAGGATAGGACCCTGAGTCGGAGTCTATCAACCACAAACTCACAAAGATTCACATGCCTCTGCTTCTCAAGTACTGAAATTAAAAACATGTGCCACCACAGCCAGATTCATTCTGTCTCTTTAATAGTTAAGGCTCCTACATACATATAGACTCTCATATTTGTAAGATGACTTTGTTAATTCACTTCAAGTATGCACATGCCTGTGGCCACTAGTCTAGAAGATCAACATGAGCTTTTAAAATGGCTTCATTGTATGAGTGGTCCCAACTGGTCAACTAGAGTTATTTTAAGGATTGAAATATAAATCTCTAAAATTAGTGATGGTTTCTTATCTACTAGTTAGAAAAAATTAGCAAACTTTATATTTTTCATCCCATTAAATGTTGTGGAATGATTCTCTTGTACACTGTAAATATTTGTCACTTGAAGTGGCTTAATAAAATCATGAATGGCCAGTAGCCAAGCAGAAAGTTTAGGTAGGTGACCAAACTAAGAATGATGGGAAGGAGAGGAACAGAGTCAGAGAGATGCCAACCAGCCACTGAGGAAGCAAGAAATATAGACAGTGAAGTAACAAGCCCTGAGTCATGTGGCAAAGCATAAGTAGAAATATAAGCTAATTTAAATGCAACAGTTAGCTAGTGACAAGCCTAAGCTAATGGTCAAGGATTTATAATTTATATTTAGCCTCTGAGTAATTATTTGAGAGCTGCTATGGGACACAGAAAAATGGCCATTTACAACTGAGTTAAAATTTAAAATATTTATTTTTATTTTATGTGAATTGGTGTTTTGCCTTCATGTTTTGCCTACATAACTGTGTAAGGGTGTCAGATCTTGGAATTACAGACAGTTGTTAGCTGCCATGTGGATGCTGGGAATCAAACTCAGGTCTTCCGGGAGAACAGTCAGTGCTCTTAACCACTGAGCCATCTTTTCAGCACAACTGAGTTAAAATTAAAATCAAGAAATACTTTCAGATAAAAAAAAATTAACAAAATTAGTCAGGGAGAATCACCTCTGTAACATTTGGGAGTCAGAGGCAGGAAGACTGGTCTGCACAGTGAATTTCATATTAGCCTGGGCTACAAAGCAGTACCTTATGTCGAAACAACAATGGAGGGTGGTTATAGTACACATCTGCATCCTTAGTATGTTCAACATAGAAACAGAAAGATGAACGTCAGCTTCAGCTATGGAGTAAATTTGAGGCCACCTGGGCTACAAGAAAACTGTCTGAAAAGGGAGAGAAAGAGGAGGAAAAGAGAGATTGTAAGCCATTTGAATCCAACCCAAGAAGCCAGCTGAGGGATTTGTCAACAAATCACATCATTCAAGCCTGTTTTGTGATTGTGATTAGAACTATTATCTGCAAGGGGTGGAGACACATTAAGACAAGGATCCCCTATGAACCATTGAGTGAGCACAGATCAAAATAGCCCTCTTATTTTTCCCAAGGAATAATTTAATGCCATAGCAAAGACAATACCTAACAAATACGCCCCTTTGCTTTCTTTAATTAGGAGAAAGGTGAATGCAGAGAAAAAAAGAATGCCTAAAGAAACTGAAAACACACGTCTGTTCTAGAAATTCTAAAGTATAAAGTGTCAGACCTGCCTGAGAATGCCTGACAGATCCCCCCACAATCCAATGCTTTTTGCTTAGCTCCATGGTGATTCCTTAAAAGAAGACTCAAGGAAAAGAGAGTAAACAAGATGTTAGAGCTTTTCTGTTGGATTTTGTTTGCTTGATTGTTCTGTAAAAATAGAATTTGCTTCTGTCCTAGGCCTAACTGCTAAGAAGCCGGTTAACACTGGGGAACCTTTGAAGTTTGAATGAGAGATGGAGAAAGTTTATACGTGAAACATTATGAACAATAAAACCAGAGGAGAAATGGAATTTGGCATTCATTGCTGTTGACATCTTTCTTCCAATGGAAGATGTAGGGGCAGGAACAAAGGCAAGAGAAGGGCTATCTACATGCAGCTGGCAGCTTCCCAGGCTCTACTCGGACACATGAGTGTCTGCACCAGCTTCCTCTGACACAGGGGGATGACAACCTTTCTGCTACCGACAGCAGATCTCCCCATCACACAATCCCTTTGGAACATAAGAACCCATGGTCACCACCTCTGACACAATAGCACTTGTTGACACTCAGTGACTTACCTTCCCAAATGTCCAGTCAGTGGAGAGTGGTACCTCACAATGTAAGACAGCACAAGCTTTCCTGTTTTACAATCCAAGAATGATCAGACTCAAGTAGGAAGATAAGAAAAATAATACATCTGATGACAAAATGTGAGGAACAACCATCCCTTCAATGAGATATATACTTAGAGCCAGGCACAGTAGCCCAGGCCTGGACCACCAGCACTCAGGAGGCCAGGGTCTCACACTTCAGCATACGGAGCCTGCCTGCTTTCTTATCTTCTAGCTCAGAAAATACAACTTTCTGCTCTCCATTTCATGTTTCTTGGCCACTGCCTAGATCACCCATTTGCCTGACCTCTTGTTTTCTCTAACTCTAATGAAGTCATCCTGAAGTTCCCTTCTCCAGGCATTTTTTTAATTCTTTTATGTAGAAGACTAGAAACATACTAGAAACTGAGGAGCTAGCTCAGTGGATACAACCCTAATAGTGCAAGTCTGAGCACTGGAGTTCGGAGCCCCTGAGCTGATATAAAGGCTCAGCAGGCATAATAGTCCGCCTGTAATTCCAGCAGATCCTAGGGATTCTCAGGACTAATAGCATAACTAGATTAGGCATTAGCAAAGTCTGGGTTTAGTGAGAGACCGTGTACTAACATAGAACAAAGAAGATACTCAAAGTCAATTTGGGGACTCCACATGCAAGTGAACACCTCTACCCTCCCCGCTTTCTAGACTCTTTACCTGGGTACTCATCTGGCCATTCACCCACCTACCAGCTAGCTTCACATTTTCATGAGTGAGCGGACCAAGTCATTAAGCACTGTCTCATCTGGGGGGAATAACTCTGAAGGTAAGACTACTTTAGTCTGAGAGTCCTTTGAAAGGAAGCATTCTTATCCAAAGCAGTTGAAGCATTCTCAAACGTGCTTGTGTCCTTAAGTCACCTAAAATATTGTTTTAAAAAATTGCTAGTGAATATCATCTGGACCCGATGGGTTTCTACTCCTAAATTATAATAGTAATGCTCTTAGTTTGGGAACCACACACCTTGTTTACATTTTTTTAATTGCCTGGAAACACCATTACCAAATAACAAGTCCAATTTTAAGCTAGATAGGGCAGGTTCCAAAAATGGCCGAGGCTGTCCTACTGAAGTCCCTATGCAAGGATGGCAGAAAATCTCTGTCCCCTCTCAGGTGGGTCTCTTCACTACCGTACCACAAGCCTCTCACAGGCCTATGTCCACATGTTGTTCAGTAAAAACCATATTTGAGGATGATGCTTCCCACTCTCACCACAATCCAGCACTCCAGGGCTGCTTTAGACAGCCTGTGCTGATGCTCCCAGCAGAATTCTCTCATGTTCCCACAGACTGGAACAAACTCTGAAACTTTGGTTGTCAGGAATATAAAATCCAGGAGTCTAAACACTCCATTCTAGTCATTTACACATAAAAAGAGAAGTCCTCAAGATACAGCCCATCAGGCAAAGGGCATGCTTTGCAAGCACTATAAGCTGTTAGATCCCCAGAACTCTGAAAAAAAGCTGGATGTGGTGGCTCATGGAGGAATCTGAAACAGGCAGATCCTTAGACTCCCTAGAGGACAGACTGGCTTCCTTGGCCAAATGAGAGATCCTGTCTGGGAAAAACAAGTGCACAGCTGAACAGTGTCTGAGAAAGAGTTTGGGTCGACCTAGTCAGACACCATATTTTTGTTCATTTGTTTTTATAAGACAGACTTTATGTAGCCTTAGCTGTCTTGAAACTAGCTTTGTAGACCAGGCTGGCCTTGAACTTACAAAGATCTACCTGCCTCTGCCTCCTAAGTGCTAATATTAAAGACATGCACCACCAACCACTGAGTTACATTTTTTATTATTATTAAAAATAAAGATCAGGAGTTTGAAGATTTTTCTCTTTTTCTTCCTCTTCCAACTGTTTCTGAAGATTCTGTACTTGGAGAAGGAATGTAGATGTCGAAAGAGAACAAGAGTATCTGTCCCCTCAAGTCTCTCTGCTTGCTGGAGAGCATATCACTGTAACAGTCTCCTCTGAGACTACAATGCAATACTCTATCCCCCAGGAAGCTCCTTAAACAGGAATGTAACAACTCAAAATTGCTTCAGGAAGTTTCTAAAACCAATCAGATTAATGAAACAGTCTCGTGCTGGAGTAAGCTGTAAGAGCAAAGAGTCCCTTTCAGAAGGAGAAAACCAAACTGCAAAGAGGTATCTCAGACTATACCAGCTGCCTGGAAAGCAGAAACCAGTCAAGCTACCTAGAAGTTTAGGCCACCTCAGGCACCTGGAAAGAACACTCTCCAGCCTGTGGAGCTGCCTACAGGTTGTGCAGTGTGCTCTAGGTTCCCAGCTTTGTGAGTTAGTAGACCTTAGTGATGCAGCAATTTTTGGGTCATCTTTGCTCCTACAAGAAGCTCCATAGCTTTTGAGAGAGCTGGTGTGTGTGTGTGTGTGTGTGTGTGTGTGTGTGTGTGTGTGTTGGTTAGTTTTGTGTCAAATTGTCACAAGCTAGGGGCAAGTTTACTGGTAAATTCTTTATGACATCAGTCATTGTTTTCATTTCCTTCTTTGCACTAAATATATAAATAAGAGTCCTTGGGTTATAAGGTGTGTTTTCAACCACTGAGAGAAGAGAGACATGGTTATGACAAAAACACAACATACGTGTCTATTCAACCCAGATAGAGAACCCACAATGGACAATGTAAGGATACCAGCAAAGTCCTATGTGGTAAACCAGTGGGTTTTATTGGGTTATCAGGGTTACTTACAGGAGAGAGAGAAAGGGGAGAGGAGAGAATGAATTATTGCCCAATTCAATGATCATATTAAAAAATCATCATTACTGATAAGTAAGGCTGTTGTAAGCATACTGATGTATTTTCATACTTCTAAAATTTATTGAAAAACTAATTCACAAGCTAAATTGGCTTCATCCACTATAATTTGCCTAGAATTCCTGATTTTCCTTGATAGCTAGCCATTTGTAAGCTATTATTACAGTCTTAATTGTCAATATTATCTCTCAAAGCACACATGCTACACCTCATTGGGTCTATGCTATGTGGCCTACAATATGGGCAAAACCAGGAGTTTAATACCTCCCCTGTGTTTTGTTGAGAGAGCTAGCAAATTGAGATGACAGTGTGTTATGTCTTATGGTTACCCAGCAGACTGTTTAGGGAGGAGAAACAAAGCCAATCAATCATTTCAAACCTTAGCCTTGGCCCTCTGTTCAGGTGGTCATTGCTGACTAGGAGTGTCCTGGTGTTGGTGCTTTTCTCCTTCTCTCCTTTCTCTGTAGCAAGGAGAGGATTCACACATCCAAGGCTCTGAGTCTTACATTCCTCCTGGGTTGGTCCTTTTGATGGCAGCTGGATTGAAATAGAACTTGGAACAAACAAGCCACCTGCCATATGTTCATGTGTTTCCCTTCCTGTAGAATGAAGTACAAATACATTCTTATACTACAGAATATGCAGGGCCCACATCAAGGTGACAGATTGATGGAAGCTGTCACCATGAGAGTGTTAAGTGTTCCCCTCCGTGAGGGTTCCAAGTGAGGGTACTGCACCTTCCTGGGTATGTGTGTTAAATGAATCTTGGGGTCTGATGTTTCTAATATGGTTTAATATTCCCATGTACTCACGTATACCTAGCCTATTGTGCTAGGTTTATAGGTAGAAGCCGTTCACTCTTAGGAATAAGCTGGTTGTCTGTCAGTCTCTTCCTCCTGGGTGCTGGTAGACAGGTGCTATCTTTCATTTCTTTATATGCTCAATAAGGTGCAGTCATCCAGTCTCTGTATTTGGACTTGAAATGGAGTCAGTCAGTGAAAGGCACATCCTGAAAGCTAGTGTTTCACACAAAATGCAGAGCCAGGCATGGCCTGACCTAAACAAGGGCCCACATCTATTAGGCACAGAAGATACGGCATGAACACTTACAAAGCGTTATAAAGTTCACAAAAGCATTTTAATTTCTCCTGAAATATGAAGGGAAGAGCTGAAGAGAGGACTCAGAGGTCAAGGTCCCTTGAAAGGGACCCAGTTTCTAGTCCCAGATCCCACTAGGTCACGATCATCTGTAATTCTAGTGGCAGAGGACCTGGACCTCCTCTGGCTATTGTGTGGAACAGGCACACACATGGTATATGTACATACATGCAGGCAAAATACTTATAAATGTAAAATAAAAATTAATTTTAAAAGTAAGGGAAAATTTTAAATATAGGTCAAGGAAAATATTCTAATAGATGTATTAATCTTTCTTTGAGTTTAGTATCATTATTATTTTTAATTCATGAAGGAACTCACTAAGACAAAAGCATATAGGGCCCAAAATATGTAATGTGGGTATGCGTGTGCTTAACAGACAATGCTCGAGATATTTCTTTTGTTTATTTTCCAATATCCTGCAGTTAAGTGGCAGAGAGCATACTGGTTCAGCCTGGTTAGTTCTAGAGGCCTTATTGTAACTGTTACACTGAAGACTTCATCACTTGTAAACCTAAGGCAGTGGTTCCCAACCTTCCTAATGCTTTGACCCTTTAATGCAGTTCCTCAGGTTATGGTGACCCCCCAACCATAAATATATTTCCATTGTTATTTCAAAACTGTAATTCTGCTACTGTTATGAATCATAATGTAAACATCTGATATGCAGGAGATCTGGTATGTCACTCTCAAAGAAGTTGCAACCCACTTAAGGTTAAGAACCAACCTTAAGGCCCAAGGAATTAATCCAAACAACAAGTTAAAGCAAAATAACCAGAGAAAGAAAGGGAGGAAGGGAAAGGGGGAGGAAGAGAAAGAGAGAGAGAGAGAGAGAGAGAGAGAGAGAGAGAGAGAGAGAACCCTTTGGCTGGTCAGATGTCTCAACAGATAAAGGAGAATTCTCTCAAAGGCTGACTATTGAAGTTCAGACCCTGGAACTCACACATGGAAAGATAAAATGAACAAAGGTTGTCCTCTGAACATGCTAAATTAGCTAATGAAATTTAAAAAAATAACAAGACTTGCTTCTCACAAGATAATGAAACTTCTACTTTTCTCCCTGCACACATCCATTAGCAAGATGTGCAGGTGTTTCTCACTCTATAGGGAGGTCCACACCCACCCCACTGCCCCTTCCTCATCAGGGCTAGTGTGGTCCAGCTTTTTCCTCATAGCTTAGTAATGGCCATCACATCCTTTATGGAGCACAACCAGAAGTCATGATGACAAAGTGAACAACAACACAGTCAAAACTATGTCTAGGGTGATGAGATTGTGTGAACTCCCTAGTAGGAGGGGGTCATGGGAGATGATGAGGTCCCCATCTGAGAAGCCAGCCACTTCTCCCAGCTGTTCTCCAGAGTCCATTGGTGATGGACAGTTAACCGATGAAAGGACTCTACCATACAGCTCTGGATGAGGTCATCCACCATGGTGTTGTGGAATATCTCAGTGGTGTGGCCATTTTTGAGTCAACTATCCACCGGCACATATTCTCTCACTCATTTCCCTGTACATGTCAGTAACTCATTGTTTCTTTGACCTGTGTAATCAAGCCCAATGTTTTCACATTTCAATCAGAGCAAAATCAAAATAAGTACAGTCAGAATAAAAGAGAGATGAAAGCTTCATCTACAGTAGTCAGGGAAAGCCTAGAAATAATTCCCAGAGCAATGGCCTCTCCAAACAAGGAAAGCATGGGAATTTTGTTCAGGAAACGTGTGTGTGTGTGTGTGTGTGTGTGTGTGTGTGTGTGTGTGTGTGTGTGTGTGTAAATAGTTATTTATATAGGAGTTGGCCCATTTCTGAGCATGCTCAATTTAAGGACATGACAATTAAAGTGATGAACAAAAACACTTCTGGGCATGCTCAGTTCTCACCATAAAGCTTTAGCTGAAAATAAAAATTAGCACACTGGAGACGGATTAACACAGATGTATGTAGTCACAGGTATCCACCTTGATTAATGACTAACAGTGATAGGGTCACATAACAAAGCCAATACCCACCGCACCTTTCTTCTTTAATTCTATGTGTTTCAGTACTTGTCTGTCACTTGCATGCAGAGTTCTGCAGACCATGAAAAGGTGTTGGATCTCCTGCAACTAGAATTTTGGAGAACTGTGAGGCTCCATGTAGTTGCTGAGAACTGAACACAGAACCTCTGTAAGACTAAGTGCTCTTAGCTGCTAAACCCTCTCTTTGGGCTTCTTTTCTTTCTTTTTCTTTATCCTTTCTCTTTTTTTAAGTTTTTTTTTTATTACATCTTAACCATTTTGGTTTATCAGCAGAATTTTATTATTCAGATTCAGTACAGTTTAGCACAGTATTGACTCTTTGTGTTATTTTGGAAGGTCCAGATATGTTAACATGGTCATCACAAAATATAAACATAACAGAGTATACCTATTTATGTAAGTGGATCTTGTGGGGTTCAATTAATGAATTTTTAGTGTGCTTCGTGTGCATTCTGAAAACTAATTCTGGAGACTACAATCTTCACACTGCTAATGGTGCCTGCCTTCCGTTCATTTTCAGATAGGTAAATTCTAATATCCATCCTCCTCCCAATGAACTCAGCTGACATTTTGCTAGACCTAGTTGTTTGCATATTCTTATTTGCTAACATTGACAACTGTATTATTTTCAAAACCAAATATGGGTGACATATAGCTTAATGGTAGAATACCTGCCAAATGTGTGCAGCCCTGAGTACAATCCCCAGAACAACAAAAAGATTGACTTTCTTTATTGGATTAGCCTCTCACATCCTCCCCCATCTCACAGTGTTAGCCAGGCTCTGGCAGGCCATGTCCAGCATGAACAGTGTTAAGAACCTCTTGTTTTACTTCTCACTCTGAGAATTCTCCCCACATTGTGCCACCGTTCTTCACCATGTCCTGGGAGCCTCTCCACTTCTGTGTCTCAGAAACGGCCTCTGTTCTTTTTCATACGTTTCTCACATTGGCAGCTTTAGGATGTGAGGAGTTTTGTGTTGTTTTATTTTTGTTTTTCTTGAAGCAAACCCCACATGATTTTTTTAATTGTATGATCTACTCATTTTTGTTTTCTCTTATTTTAAGTAGATCTTTAAGTAGATGCACGAATTAGCCATGATAAAATATGAAATTCTCTTTCCTGACTCTCTCTTCTCTCCTTTTATTTCTTTTTGTTTTTTTTGTTTGTTTGTTTGTTTTTGTTGTTGTACACACACACAGTTTTTTTTTGTTTTGGTAATGATGTTACATAATTTAGAAAGGAAATGAGCACTATTATTCTATGGAAATAAATTCTAGAAAATAAAAATCAAGGCTTTAAAATTTACCAAAATTTGTCGGATCCAGTGAGGTTTTACATCACCATTGTAACTACATACCCTAATTTCAGATATTTTCTATTCATGTTGTTTAATGACTTTCTTCTTTTCTCAAAAATCATCATGTTATATTTTCTTAAGTTATCTATAGCATTCTTTTGTGTTTTTGTACTTTGTTTGGACCTGGGGTGGGGATTGTTATTGTTACTTGGGACAGGCTATCAATATGTATGTTGCCCAGGCTAGACTTTAAAAAACTCATCTGCCTAATTCAGCCTCCCAAGGGGGCTGAGATAACAGGCACATGCCACCATACGTTGTATATTTGACTCCCTAAAGCTCCTTTCTGGTAGTTATTTTCTCTCTTAATTACTGTTTCCCTCTCCCTCTCTCTCTCTCTCTCTCTCTCTCACACACACACACACACACAGAGAGAGAGAGAGAGAGAGAGAGAGAAAGAGAAGAATCTTTCTCAGAAGACAAGGTTTTGACTTGTGGCTCATCTCTACCTTTTTATTTAGTTAATTCATGTCCTTTTAAATTTTATTTTTCATTGGGTTAGGCCTGGTACAGATCAGTAATCCTGGCTAGCTGGAGAATGAGCCAGGAAGATTATAAGATCAACACTGGACTGGCCTACAGGTGAGTTCAAAGCCATCACAGGAGACTTAGTGAGACCTTATCTCAAGATTAAAAAGGGAAATAAGGCTAAGAAAAGAGCTCAGTGGGGTTACATTTGTCTAGAATATCTGAGGCCCTGGGTTCAATCCCCAGCACCCTAAAAATACATTAATTAAATAAATAAGATGTATTTCTATCTTGTTTCACTATCCTCTCTTTCAGCTTCATTATACTGTATAGTCTATGTGTGTGCTGGTGCTATTCTTTAATTAGATTGTGAGAAAAGTGCAGTGTGTGAAGCTAATTCTTTATCTATGGTGATATATTTCTGAAATGAAGGTTGAATTATCCAAGTTATGTGGTGTGTACATAACAAATTATTCTCTGAATCACAGCTTGTCTGTTCTAGTCTTCTCTAGTCCTACATGTAGTCTGTTGCTTATATGAATTTCTAAGGGTAGTATCTTTAAAGGTTGCCCCACAATTAAAGTATAACTTCTCATTTTTTTTTACATGTCCTTTGTTTTATCTTGTGTATGTGAGTGAGCATGCCTGTGTCAGCCAGAGTAAGGGTACCTCAGCAAGCAGGTAGGAAAACAGGGTGTGGGCTTCTAGAAAAGACCTTCCTCCTGTGCTGGCTTCTGCACTAACATTTGGGAATGAGGTGAAGAAAATGGGAGGGCCCAGACCTAACACACATCGCAGCTGCACTGATTCCCAAATCCACATTTGCCCTCAGACCCTGGCCAGAACTGGAATTGTCAGCTGCCTCAATGAAGCTTTTTATTCTTTTGCTCACTTTTTTCTTTTTTTTTTTTTCTTGCTTTTTTTCATTCATTCTTTTTTCTTTTGCTCTAACAGAATTTCTATCTGTTGCTTTTCCCGAGACAGTCAATTACTTGTGAATCTCCTAACACTCTGTGGGTCCCAGAGATAGGACTCAATCAAAAAACCAAGCTTGGCAGCAAATGCATTTGCCCGCTGAGCCTGAACCATCTCTCCAACCTCTGAACCCTCACCTCCACTTTTACACTCTTACAGGCACTACCTTTCGCAGCTCTGTGCTTAGGTGCATATTAACACTATTGATGGTTATTGACTTTAGGATCATTTCTGCTTGCTCCTTTTCAAATATACTTGACCATCCTTGCTCCTTGCTTTATTTATTCCATCCGTTCATTTACTTAAACTCATAATAAATTATTATTATTTTATAGTTTTGATCTAAGCATTTCAGTCTCTGAAATTCTTTGCTTGTGTGGGGAACTCACATGAAGAGATACAAGATTCCTGTGTGATGACTGGTAACTGCTCCAAGTTGTCTGTTTTTCTCTTTTGACATCATGACACTTATTTATAGCCTTATATATGAACAGCCACAGTCCTTGATGGTGAGTCTGTCGCATAAAAGGCACACAGTAAACAATAGCTTAATAAATTATTTGAGTAAACATGGAAAACCTCTTGCCAACTGGAAATCACCAAACGATATCCTCAGAAGGTGTTTTGCCTTTGGACAGCACTAGATGGCGCTGGGACACTGCATAATTTTAATTCCAGGCCCCTTGAAAACACATCAATCTTTGAGCTCCAATTCTTTCCTCCACTCTAGGCCAATTTTGTAGACAAACAGATTCTGCGTGACACTTTTTGGGGTTTTGTTTGTTTTTGTTGTTATTGTTGATGATGTCGTCTTGAATTTATCCTTCGTCAGAGTCTAGCCACCTTCCTTCTGTAGAAGAGCATGCAACTTTAATTCCAGGAGGCAGATAAGAACTCTCAAATCTCAGACCTGATCTTGGCATTTACCCAAGGAATCCTAGTCGATATATTCATTACCCGGTTTTAAGTCTTAGGTCTTAGTTTTTCTTTTTTTGTGTGTGTGGGGGAGAGTTTGTTTTTTTGTTTTGTTTTATTTTTTAATCAAGCAAGAATGAGCTCATGTGTGAGGTAAATTTCTCTGATCTTTAAGGACTTAGGTGTTTTGCTTATAGAAGATTTTCACAGTGTCTAGTCTTCCTATTTAAAAACAAAACAAAACAAAACCTTCCAGTGTCCCTTTCTATCACTAGTACATTGAGCCTTAGTCTTTTGTCTGATAGGAAGATTGCAGTGTGGCACTCTCCAGTCAGTCTTACCTAGGTGTACTTTACCATCATTGCTGTTTAAATCTATATATTGTTTGTTTTCAGGTTAATCTACTTATATATTATCTTATATTATATGCACTTATAAGACATAATTAATGCACATGTGGGTCTCTTATTTTAAAAAAAAAACATTATAGAATATTATAATATTTTTTAAATTCTTTTTAATTTTTAAATTAATTTTATTATTTAAATAAATAATAAAGTTTTCATTTTTAAATAAAATTAAATATTTTTTAAAAATTTTAGAAAAAAATGAAATGGAATATTTGTAAAAAGCAAAAGCAAACATAAACTTTCACACATATATAGCAAAACCTTGAAATATATTTTAGTTAAAATGATTTTAAGTTTCATTTGGTGAAGTGTGAAAAAAATAAAAACAATTAGTGGACATGGAGGGAGATTTCACAGGGCAAGTCTCCCAGAGTGGTCTAAATTACAAATCTTCTGCTAACTCCTCTGGTTGGTTGGCTGACTTTGGGGTTTGCTTTTGTTTTGAGACAGGGTCTTCTGTAGCCCATGCTGGCCTAGAACTCACTATGTAACCAAAAATGACCTTGAAACCCTCATCCACCTGCCTTTACCTCCCAAGAGATAGAATTATATCACATGTAACACAGGACCTGCTCCAATTTACTTTTCATACTTGCCTTTTGTGGTATAGTAACACCCTGCAGCATATCAGATGATGAACTCACCAGAGAACAAGCAGTTCCCACCAGGAGCTCCATCCACAGTCTTCACAGTGAGCAACACACACTGTTATAAATCACCAGTACATTATAGTAAGATAACCTCACTCTAATGCAATACCAAATGGGTTTCATGGTCATTCATATGCATTAGATCCGGCACATTTTAAACAAGATATTATTTACTGTACTTGACAATACTGACTATGATTTTAGGTAACCCTGGATGAGAACAGCAGTTAAAGGCATCCTAAATGTCTTTTTAAAATGTCTTCCTTCAAGAAATTTGTTTCCTGAGGACAAAACCAAATACAGACTCCCTAAATTTCTACTCTTTCCCTCATAAATAATAACCTGACCTGTCTTGCAGATTAATGGAAACAAAATGCTTAACTTTAGTTAAAATTTCTCCTTCATGGAGGCTCTTGAAATTTCTATCTGATGCCCTCCTGTCTGAGCCTGTATATAACCCTGCCTTGATGGTCTTGGAGAATAGATGAGTTTCAAGCTAAAATGTTCTTGGGTCTACTATTCTATCAGGCCACATTTCACCACACTATCCAATATGAAATGACTTATAACCATTTCTACTTTTTGGGGGATAAATGAGATAGGGCATCTCATAGCCAAAACAGAAAGAGGAAATGGAAGCAGTGAACTGACCTTATAAAGAATTTACCAAGAAACTTGCTTAGGAAACATTAAGTTGCACAAAAGTTAAATTTAGCACAAGAGCCTTGCCTCTGCCAGGCAGTTTAGAGAAGATGACCCTGGCTGACAGGTGGTAATTAATCCCTGTGCCTCTTATCAGGAAGAGCAGAATCCCACTGGACAGCAGGTTGACCCTGGTTAGCAGCTGCCAAGGGACAGCTACCCTGGTCAATCTGCAGGGAACTATGATGATGTCTCACATTATCAATCTCTCCACTTGTCTAAACAACCAGACCTTGGAATTTCAGTCTCAGAAACAGGTTTAATTGCTCAAAGTGTAAACTGGGCCCAGGAAACTATATAAACTGTCAAGGATTTCTGTTCAGAGTAGTTGTGCACAATTATTAGAAGTTTTTTCTTATAAACCTTTAAGTACCTGGAGTGACTGCTCACTGGAAAGGCATATTAATTCTATGAAAGATCAAGCATCTCCCAACTGCTAAGGTTGTAGGTGTCCAGCCCTTTTTTAATTTACCAATGAAAGGCTTTTGCTTGGAAATCTAAGAGAACCAGGAAGCAGATTGGCATTTATGGTATTAAAATATATCTCTCAATATTCAAAGTCCCCAGACTGTAATAGCACCCACCTTCCTGCTCCAAACCCAGGGTGAGGCTGGCTGGTCTGGATCCCCCTCTGCCCATCTGCCAGAGAGAGTTTGGCATAGAGCTGCAGGCATTTCTTCATTCCTACGCCCCTCCACCCTTGGCAGACCCTTCTATTTTTTACAGGAGGCTGCTACTCTCTGTGGGCACTAATGTACATAGTCTCATCTGTTGAAGGTCAGTCTTTTAGCCCTCTGCCTCAGAAAGCTAACATTTTGTGCCAAAACCCAGGAAGAGCATCTGAGGTTTCCTGGAAACCAGAGCCCTCTATAAAGACAGACCTCCCTTATCCTCATCCCTCACCAGCCCCAGGCCACAAGTAGCATAGCAGGGCCATTTGTCTCTTTCAAATGGCTGATTCTTTCATCCTCCATCTCTCTTCTCTGTTCCCTCTGTTTTAGTCTGAGATTTTGACATCTGGATGGGAGTCCTTTCTCCATTTCACCAAACCATAAATCCAACACAGCCAAAATGATAGGACAAGGTAACTAACTCATAGGTCTTAACTAAGAGACACCCCAATTAGGTCTCTCAGAGGCTCCAGGAATACCCCACTAGTCTTCAGACTGCTCAGTTGAGGGTTCTGGGAGTTTTCCATGACCCCACAAGCTCTCTTAGTCAAGAATTCCAGGAACTCTCCACAGGCCATTGAGACTCAGGGAACCCAGGCCCCTCAGTCTCTGAACTCTTGGAATATAGAAGAATGCGGACATCTATTCTACTTTCCAGACACATTGGATTAATCTGAAATCTGAAGGGTACCTCCAGGTTGAGGTACCCTTGACCCATTTTTTTACTTTAGGTACACACCCACCAAAGGTTCCAAAAATTGTCTGTAACAAGGAATACCCTCTTAGCCTATCTGTGGCCTAATCTAAAACAGCTCCATTTGGGAGACCTCAGACTGGCCACACTTGTTAGCTCTCAGTCCCAATTTGGCCTCGATATAACTGAACAATGGCCACCACTAGCCCAAATTCGAAACTTTCAATTTCAATATCTAAATTGATTTGGTTAACTTCATAAGATAAAATTAAAATGGAGAATGATTCAATGGCCCTCCTCATTAAACTCCCAGCTCATCTTAACCCTGCTGCTCATCTCGGCCCCTCAGCTCTCTTGGCTCAACTGCAAGATACCGTTTAAAGTGGTTCTCCCAACCCTCTTCCCCTGAGATAGGATAGTCTCTGTTTAGGGAATTTATCTGCCTTCGATTTATATTCTGCCTTTGTTTCTGCCCCAAACAAATTACAACAAAGCTTTTGCTGGTATTTATAGTTTTTAATTTGATGACCTCTAGGTTACAAGTCCTTCTATTATTGACAACTTGATGTCTTTAGAGGATAAAAAAATATTCATTAAGCTATTCAGATTGTCCCCATCTGCAGACACACAAATGGGTTATAGATATGTATCTCTCTGTTCGATATAACAGAGACTCAAATGTCTATGGGTGTGGATATTTGAAAATGAAAACTGTCATGTGCTGTTTTACTCTACTTAAAGGCTGGCTCTGGAGATGGGATTTGTGTGCCCACTTCAGCCCCTGTCCTGACCTGTGGCAAGGAGAAGAGTGGGGTGACAGCACAGTTCAGGGAACAAACTTGTGTGCTTGAGAACAGCTAAAAGGTAAACTATTTCCAATACAGGGTACTATTGGTTATCTAGTGGTATTTTTCTTTCAATCAAGAGAGATTTGTATGTGAAAGTTAAAATGTTCAAACATAATTACAGATAGCCACCTCTCTGAATCTCTCCACGCCTTTCTTGGGTTTGTTTATAACAAATGTTTCTCCATTTAAGGTCATAAGTATCATTGAAGCTCTTGCTGGAATGTAATTTTTCTTTATATCAGGATCCGGAAGACTTTTAGGGGCACGGTTTAAAAAGCTGAACAATTCCAAGCAGTGTAAAACTTGTAATAAAAAAGAGTCAATAGGTAAAATTCTATATACAAGAAATCTTTATTAGAGCATTACATACATCTAACTTGGATTCATCACTTGCTTAGAAAACTAGAAAGAAATAAAAGCAGGTTTAAGAAAAATGCTTAAACAAAGAAAAACTACAAGATTATGTTTTGGTGGTTACAAAAGAAGTTTAAAATATGTTAGATAAAAGTGAGTTTTTATGTTATAAAATTATATTGTTGTCCTAAGAATAAAAAGAAATAGGACAAAGCAACAGAAGCTCAAAGCCACACTGCAGTACATCTAAATACATTATACAAGGTTTATGGAATATAGGATTTAGGAATAAAATATGCTCAGTGATTAAGGTTTATAAATTCCTAAGTTATAGTGGCCTGTTTATGCTAACAAAAACTGACTTGAAATTGAATGTCTAATCACTACCATCTTTGGTAATCTTGGTAAGCTTTAACTATTTTAAAAAACTAAGTCACAAAAAATATGATATTTTATAAAAATATGCAATAAAAAGATCAGGAAAACAAGTTTTCCAGTCTCTCCACAGACTGCATACAAAGCTCATTTTTATACTAAGAGTTTATATTCAAAATTGTAATTTTTAAGGCTCAAAACATTAACAGGGATAAAAATAGCAAATACTATCTTATATGAGTTACAAATTTATTATAAACTGTTAAAAAATAATTAAAACTCAAAAGTTAATGATCAGTCACCTTACAAATGATTAGCTTTTTATGTGCTTAGAACTGTTTGTAGCCATGCTATGTACAAATGTAATTCATTTACAGAGACAAGCTTGGAGGAAAAGACCAATTTAAATCTCCCATTATATAGTCTTCTGTAAATGCTGTCAACATTAAGCCTAAAACAAGTAACTCAAAACAAGTTTAAAGTAAACATAGCTTGCTTAATGTATAAAATATTCAAAATTATTTTTAACTAGTTAAAAAATAACTGATCATGAAAAAGTGAATGTTTGAGTAAGATGGGTTAAATTTACAATGCACTTATATGGCAGGACATCCTGAGGCCCACCCTTTCCCTTGGATGGAATACTTTTCCACTGAGGATACTGCATGCTAGCTTCATTACATGAGAAGGATGCATGGGGAAGTAAGATTTGCCAGAAGTCTGCTGCTTCTGTATGTGGATGTGAAGGCCAGATCAAGACAACTTCCTCTTTATCCATGAAGAAGATGAATTATTCCTCATGTCTCACATAACAGGGAGAGGAGAGAGCCTTTTACCCAGTGAAGGATCTTAGAGCCTTTACCAACATCCCAGATGTCTTCTAAACAACAGAGCAGAATCAGAAATTATTTTGCCCTCAATGTGTCCTGAACTGATGTATGAGGATGCTGTGAACAGAAAAAAATAACCTACCAAACAACTGGTATGGGAGCTCAATGCTAATTTAATTGGCTGTGTCCTTTACCTGGCTTTTAGTTCATCATTTTGATAAAACCTAATTCCAGGTCAATACTCCGTTAAAGGGTGCAAGACACTCTGTCATCAAACTGACAGCTTGGGGTAATTATTCGAAATATCCAAGAAGTATCTTTGGAAACTTTGCTAGGAAATCCTATAAAATGCAACTCAATAGAATCCTATTTCTCTTTGAATTTGTCAGAGGCTGAATTGAACTGACTTCCTTTACAAAGTTCCCAGGAGCTTTGTCCCTTATGCAGATGTCTGATGCAATCAATAGCTACTTACAGTTCCTCACCTTCTACAGAACTCTGGTGCAAGCCAGGCAGGAATCTGTATGGAAAATCTTTAGGTGCTAACCCTAAAGTTTTATCAACCAGTTCTAGGAAGACTTTACAAATCTCCACTTCTCCCAGGGTATCAGAATAAATCTACTCACCCAGTGCTCTGTAGCGGGAAACCAGAAGCTACCCAGGTAAACTCTGATGATGTCAAGGAACCAGAGCCAGGCAGAGCATGGTCAACTGGAAAGAGCCTGGCCCTTTTTGGACCTGTGGCCTGGTTAGGAAGGACTGCACAGTTTGGACCTCTCCTGCACGCTGTTTCTCCCCTTTTCCTGTCCGAATACTCTTTGTACTGTAAGTGGCTTTGGAATAATAAATATTACCTGAATATAAACATAGTAGCCTGATAAGTTCCGGTACAGTGCTCTTTTAGTCCATCCCTTTATTGGTCTAAGCCACATCTCTCTGCTGTTCTCTCTTTGTTCTACTCTGAGCCTCCACCCTTACCAGTTTTTATACACAATCAACAATTCTCTGGCCAAAATAAGGTCACAAAACTTAAATTCTTTCAGGGTCAAAAAGTCAGATAAGAATTCATACCAGACAGTGACTGTCAGACTTTATGACTCCAGGAGGGGGTGACTTGTAAGAGCTTCAGTGACCTTTTAAAGGAAACAGAGTAAAATAGAGAGAGAAGAACCTTAAATCAATAGGGAATCTACAAAGGAAAAAGGGGAACTCTGTGTGTACTACTGTATTCCTAAGTGTGTCTAGATAATAAGCTAGGAGGTAAACCGAGGTGAAGGTAATTTCAAAGTGTTAAAGCAGAGCCATTACCATGGCAACACAGGGCTCCAGGACCATAGGAATAAGACTAACCAGATTTTTTTGGGGGGTGGGGGGCAGTTGATAGTGCCCAGATAAGACAAACTATGAGACACATCTTTATTGTCTACAGACTTGGCAAGCAAAGAATTGGCATGCAGCATGCTTCTCTTAGGGTGTTTTGAGTTAGTAGTTTTGGTAGACACCTGCAGCTCTGACCTTGTGCATAAAACTATAAAGTTTTAAATTTATAATCTATTTACAAAAGGCCTTTAGTCTAGTTTGAACTTGCTCTGAGATAAAAATGAACTAAACCTGTGTAGTTTGTGTTGGTCTGAATAAAAGGAATAAAGCAGGCTTTAAGTGTCTACAGTCTCGTGGGACAATAGATGTGGCTATGGAACATATATATAGAATAGTGTATATTCTGTATATCAGAATTATACAGCTATATGAACAGTCATCTTCTTGATCACCTGCAGATATGTGTGCCCATAAAATGATCAGAACACCGCTAAACTGTGGGAATAAATCCCAGGTTTTTTTTTGTTGTTCTTTTGGTTTTTAAACTTTATTTATTTATTTGCCTTGGTGTTTGCCTGGAACTGGAACTACAGACAGTTGTTAGATGCCATGTGGGTGCTGGGAATTGAACCCCGGTCCTCTGGAAGAGCAGACGGTGCTCTTAACCTCTGAGCCATCTCTCCAGCCCTAAATTCCAGTTTTTAACAGATGAGAGAAGATACTGCTTTTTACAAGAAATCTACAACCAGAACAGCTATCCATTCAAAAAGCAGTAATTTCAAAATGCCTTGCTTGATGGTTTCTTCTAATAGAAACCATATTTCTGATGGGTTGGCCTCCTAGATGACAGCAGAATTCTCCCTGTGTAACTCTGAGGCCTGCAGTAGCTCATGACAATGGCTCCTGACGGTCCTGCAGGTTCTGCCCCTCTTTTTTAGAGATCTCTTGAGCTGTACAGAAAGTACACTTAGTAAATTCCCCATGTTATCAGACTACAGTGTGGTGATACATTGTATATGCTTTAAAGAAATAAATTTGCCTAAATATCACATGTGATTCTCATTCATCAGAAAAAGCCTTACTATATATAAAGCACATGAATAAGTATCACTAGAAACATGAACATATTTCAATTTGCAAAGTCAGGTATATGGGTAACATCCATTTGCCAACTATGACTAACTTTTATTCCTCTGAGGTTTACACTAACCATTTACTTACTAAAGTTAAGGGCACAGAATGAATTCCTTGTGAAGCTTGTTTTTTGGTAATAGAAATTTGGTTTTGTAACATTTTAGCTGATGTAATGAAGCATGTGACTCAACAGCTGTCTTAAATACAGCAGCTGCCAATTTATCAATCTCCTTTATCGATTACCTTTACTAGTTCTGGTAAATTAGAGTGTTACTTCATATGAGTGATTACATAAAGGGGGTAGACCCTTTGCTTACTAATTGTAAATTATGAAATAGTTGTTAAAACAATGGATGAGAGGGAATTTTGATCTGTGCTGTTTCTATTCTTTGAGTAATGCCCACTGAATATTGTGAATCAGAAATGATACTGAGGGGGTTTGTTACATACAGGAGTATATAAAAATAGCAAATATATTTTGCTTTCTATCACTAGCTCTCTAATAATGGCATGGAGAATTTTTGTTATTTCTGAAAGCTTAGCCTTAGCTTAAGCTTGTTCCCAACTAGCCCTTAACACTTGACCCATGTATATTAATCTACATTTTGTCACAAAGCTTGTTACCTCTCCTCAATACTACATGCCCATCTTCCTCCTCATCTGATTGCCGATTCTCCCAGCACCTCAGGTTCTTTCTCAGAGTTGCTGCCTCTCCTTAGAAGTCCCATCTATCCTTTCTTACCTAGCAATTCACAAAGGCTGGGTAAACTTCAGCACACTGCATAGCCTGAGGCAGCCCAACAAGATGAAGACTATCCCTTTCAAATAAGCTTATTGGTTTGAACCTCTTCCAGGCAGCTCAGCTGATTTCTGCTTCTTCCAAGTAGCCAGCCTAGTCCCAGAGTCTTTGAAGCTTGGCTTGTTTACTCTTGGGAAGAGGGACTTGGTGAGACTATTGAGTTTCAGGGACTTCTCCTGTTTAAGGAGCTTCTTTATAGGATGGAATGATTTAACCCTGGAGGAACTGCCACACAACACTTGTCCATTAGAGCTATTGTCAGTAAATTCTCTGATGGAATCTTTTTAAAAAAATTAAAAAGAATAACAAAAACAAAACCTAAAATGTTATTTTATGGCAAAAATAAGTTATAGAAAGGGATTAAATTAATTTCTTAGAGGGAAAATGGTTATTCTGCCACTAGAATAGCTAGCTAAGAGAGAGCTACTTATGATTTCCCTTTAAAAGATGAAACAATGGTATCAATTATTTAGTTCTCAGGTTTAAATAAGGTCATAGCCAATTTATGTCTCCCAAAAGTGTCTGGAAACCATTTAAAGTTTATAATTGAGTAATGTGAATTTCAGCTTGAGGCTTACTAATGTGGTACTCTGTTGTAGTATATAAGTAATTATAAAGAGCATGTAGCTGAAACTTTTCAGGAGCAGTTGTAAGTTATCCTTTCAAAGGCTATTTTGTAAAAAGGAATGAGCTGATGTTAATAAGCCCATTCTGATGTGGCTAATAATAGGCCATGGCTATAATCTATAATGATAGCTTGAGCCACAAACAACTGACATAGCATAGGGTTTTTTTTAATTTCTTGTGGCAAAATTCTCTGGTGGTGATCATGCCATAGGTTCCTGATTGCTAGTCCAACTCATGCATGACTCTGACCAGATAAACAGAAGGACTGTTATCGGAAAAACAAACTTAGCATTCCTCAGGATCTCCTGCTGTGATTTCTTTTTTTACCAGGAAAGGCACTAACTCACAGTGGGCAAGGAGCTCATAAGAAGGTCCAGACAACATGCAACAAATCACCCACCCACCCCCCCACACACTCCCACCCCCCAACCCCACCACCCCTGTTCTGAGTCGCAGGTCACCTCCCTCCACTACTTTCTCAATTAAACTGGCAAGGCTTTTCCTTTCCCGCCAGTTGCTGTCCTCTATTCTTGGAGCCAGGCAGTTTATTCCCCAATAAACTTTTCTTTCTACCCACAGAGTTATGTAGTTTTATGGATTTACAATGATGTATGGAAGGGACAGAAAAAGCAAATCTAATTTGATCTTGAGGATATAAAAGAATGATTTAAAAAATTTTAAATCTAAAACTATCATATGCCAATTTTAAGGGACCATAGAAGGATGAGAGAGGCCAGGTGGTAAGGATCTCTTAGTTTGCATATTAATATTATTGGCTCTTAAATTATTTAACAATCTCGATTTAACAGATTTTCCTTCTTAATAGTAACTATAGGTGTATTCCAAGGGATTGATGAAGGCTAAAAATGGCCACTGTTGTCCATTTAATTCTTTAATAGCCACACGTTTCTCCCAGGGTAGGGGCTACTGAGTAACCCAGACCAGTTTATCTGAAAACCCAGTAATAGGCTCAGCTCAAAAGTTCTGAGTTAAGGAAAATTTTCAATAGCCCTACTCAAATCTGGTTGTTTATTTCCAAGGCCAGTATAATTTTTGATTAGTTATCATAGCTCTATTTGAAACAATGCCTTGTTGAACTTCCTAGGTCCTTCCCTGAAATGTACCCCATATCAGTTATCATGTCTTGAGCATTAGAAATTAAAGTTATCCTCATTGGGAACAATAAATATATCTATTTATCATAAACATTATGGTATATTTTTTATTACATGAGGAATAAATCCAGCATGCCATTTTCTATCAGACCAATTAAGCAATTAGTGAGTATTCTGATGAACTTGTCCAGGTGTGCCAACTCTTGTACTGCCCCTGTAGGATAATGGTAGTGGTCAGGCAGCTTGCCACCATTTATCACTAATTATTATTACAACAGCCCTCAGACCCAATAATCTTTAAAAGATTTGTTTCCTGTTAATATCTCCAGGGGCTGGAGAGATGGCTCAGTAGTCAAGAGCACTGACTGTTCTTCCAGAGGACCAGGGTTCAATTCCCAGCGCCCACATGGCAGCTCACAGCTGTCTGTAGTTCCAGTTCCAGGCAAACACCAAAGAAATAAATAAAAATAAATAAATAAAGTTTTAAAAAAATAATATTTCCAGTTGGGGGTTATGTTTTCCTAGCTTTTCAGTCCACAACACTTCCCCAAAGCATCTGAACCTTTCTCTTTTTGGACACTAGAGGAAGTCTTTCCCCCATATATATGGTAGAATTAAGTGTTGGACAAGTCCATCCTGAGGAGAATTTAATAACTAAATTAGAAGACCATAAGAATTTCTCTAAAATCTAAATCAATAACTTCAACTGGTGTTTTTGTCTTATCGTTTGCCCTATCTAGTGTCAATTCTTAAGATCTAAATTTCCTTCTTCAGCAAAGCAAGGATTATATTCAATTAAAGTATCTAAGCATTCCACTAAGTCCTTCTTAGTTACTTTTACTCTCCTCTTAGTTTCAACATGTTATTTAACAACACATAATGTTTTTTCACATGTTCTGAATTTCTCATGTTCTTGAGTATTTCTTGGCCACAAGTCACTGTGTTTCCCAAGCTTGCTTCTTCTTGTATCCACCCCTCCATCCTCCCCACCCCCCACCCCGCTCCCCACCCCTCTCCCCACCTTTCCCACCCCCCTCCACTCCTCACCTCAATCTGTTATGTGCCTGTAATTGTCAGGCGTCCTTCAGGTTCCAGGTATAAGCATCAATCACACCCCACAATCACAGCCACCTGCTGTGTGCAGTGCTTAACACTTGGAGTTCCTAGGAGAGAAGAGAGTCTCTGGATTCCTTTTAGGAAGAAAAGAGAACAACTTTATTTTACAGTTTGGTGTGTTTCAAGGGCAGAGAGAAGTTGCTGCAAATATCAGGCCTTGCTTAGAGCTTTAGTATGGCATCAGAGCTGCCTCTCAAAAAGCAAAGCTAAAGGTATTTTCCTTCTTGCTATCAGAGTGAATGCAGTTTCCTACAGAGACACCTGAATGCCAAGAGGATTTACTGAATCACAGGTTGCCCTTGAGTTTAGACTTGTCCTTGATGAAAGCTTTATATGAGGTCTGCATGGCAATAAGTGATTGAATTTAGTGTGTTTCACTTAAATAAATGTGTTAAAATGTTATTATCTCAACATATAATTAATATAAAATTCATTCAGAAAACACTTTATGTCTTTTTTTTAATAATAAATCCTTAAGAGTTAATGTGTAAAATAGACATAGACCATATCTCAATTAATAGCAAACTACATTGAGAGGTAGTTGATCTGTACATAGATTCTATAAATTTTAGAATTAACATACATTCCAAAGTTGCATCTGGAGACTTTAGTTTTCCAGCTACATCAGATGGGTTTTTTAAGTTTGCATGGATATCTTTCACAGGGCTACAGTTGTTAGAAAAGAACATTCTTAGTGTCCCACAAAGAAAAAGAAAAAACAAAGAAAGCAAAAGTAACTTGAAAAGGCAATGTCTCTGTGGGGGAGGGGGGAAAGAGTTGTCAGGGAGTCAGGTGTGGTTGTTCATGTCTTTAATCACAGAGATCCTGCAGAGGCAGGTGGATCTCAGAGTATAGGCCAGCCTGGTCTAGTGAGTTCCAGGGTAAGCAGGACTTCACAGAGAAACCTTGTCTTGGAAAAATAACAACAAAAAGAGGTGTTAGAATCCCAGCCAGGCTTTAGCACACAGGGGTAACAAGTTCCCTTATATATAAACAAGGTGGTGATTGTGTGTCATCCTATTGAGAGATCTCACGATCTGACATAATTGACTAGTTCACAATTAGCACAAAGGAAATGAAGGAACAGTGAGGGGGGAGTCACTCTCAGTAATTAAGTTTCAGTAATAAAGGAGGGCCTTTGTACAAACAAAAGATTTACTAGGTGGAGGAGAGTAAAAGAGTGGTCGGGAGACTTAGGGAATATAGGCCCTTGGTAGGCTAGCCACCTTTAACAGAAAACATAAAAGCAAAACTTTTCTCATACAGTGCATAGTGATGCACATCTGTCATCCCAGCACTCAGGTGGGAGGCAGAAACTCAAGGATTGTTGGAGTTCAAAGCCAATCTGGACTACCTAGCAAGTTCCAGACTTACCAAAAAAATACACTGATACCAAGTCTTAAATAATAATAATAATAATTAACTTCAAGTCTTTAAGTGCTAATTTAAAATTCATGTTTGCAGTAGCTCTGCCACACTTGGGTGAACTATACATTTCTAGTCTGTCTCTGAGCGTCAATTCACAAACTATTATATTTTAACTTGGTTTTCCAATATTTTGCTTTGGGAGGTTTGTTAGGTTGGTTTTGGTTTTTATTATTTTAGGGGGGGGGAGGCATATTTACCATGGGCAAATTCTATGCAATTACTAAGGAACTTTGACTATGTACAGATGGAGGCAAAATGTTCAGAATTTCAAAGTCACCCTTCACTACAGAGTGAATTTAAGGCCATGTGGGCTACATTAAACCTTATATAAAACAAATAACTACAAGTACCTTCAGTCAGGGATAAAAATTTTTAGCACTGGTGGGTAGTTCTTGCTATTTAGATTTTTTAAATTATCTTCATTACCTATACATAATCTCCAATTTTGTTCAACAAGGTATAAAAGTGAAGAAATATTGAAAACAATAATATTTTTTTAAAAAAATCAGAGATAGGTCAACTGTTCATGTTGGGTTACTCCCTTAATCTAAGAAATTGGGCAGCTGAGGCAGAATTGCCATTCTTTCAAGGTCAATCTCAACTACCCAGTGAGTTCTGAACCAGTCTAAGAGATAGGGGTGCAGAGTGACATCTGGTCAAAAGAAAACAACAAACTCACAATCCCAATGGCAACCAATCATTTTTAAAAAATTGGAGCCAGGCAGGGCGGTGCACACCTTTAATCTCAGCATGAGGGAGGCAGATGTAGATGGATCTCTGAAAGTTCAAGGCCAGCCTGGTCTATTCACAGAGAGAGCTGAAGGATAGCCAGAGCTACCCAGAGAGGTGCTGTCTCAACAATAACAAAGGAGCTATGGATCTCACCCTATCTCATTTCCAGAAACTTTCTGTGAACAGTTGGTTGTAGTTATGAGTCTTTTTGTTTGCATTCTGCCATGGCCTTTCTGGAGTTGCAAAGTAAATTGTTCTAACTTTCTATGATTATCTTTGTGCAACACACTTGTAAGTCCAAGAGATTAGCCCACCATATATATGTAAATTTCTTCATTACAGTTATCTGTCTCTCTGATTACATCCCAAGCACCATTTTAACTTTAATTTGATTTCTATTTCAATTTTCCTTCTCTCTATATATTCCATAAGATCAGATTTGCATATTTATCACTGCAGAAACTAATGACATTTAGCTAAGAACACATACTATTTTTCTAAATTCTTTTTTTTTTTAAATTTATTTATTTATTTGCCTTGGTGTTTGCCTTGAACTGGAACTACAGACAGTGAGCTGCCATGTGGGTGCTGGGAATTGAACCTTGGTCCTCTGGAAAAGCAGTCAGTGCTCCTAACCACTGAGCCATCTCCAGCCCCTATTTTTCTAAATTCATACACTAGGACAGCTGAGACTCTGAAGTAAGAATGTAGGTATATTCTGCCCAAATCATCTTTTGGCTCCAGTACTTAAAACACCCAGATTCTAGGCAAGATGGTTCTGCAAATGCTCAAAGAATCTGTTTGCTTGTTTTTAATAGAAAAAAAAGATAGTAATGCTGTTGATATATGGCTTTTACAGTAACATAAATATATACAAATCCATTAACTTCCAAAGATACAATTCAAAGGGCTAAGAAGCCTTCCAGACATGATACCACAGTGCAGTATGTGATGAGCATTGTAAGTTCAAAACTGATAAGGGAAAAGCCTACAGCATCAGGATTGCAGGACAATTTAAGAAGCTTTTACAGGAAACAAAGTGTTAATGTTGTTTGTGAAATTCCCAGAAGATATTATGGAAAAGAAGAAGGCCATACTTGAAAGTCTTACAGGATCCAGCCTTAAGCATAATTGCTATCTTAATATCCTACTTTGGAAAAGCTGTTTAAAAGGAATGATTGTCTCTAGCACATATTTGCAGCAAGTGTGTTGGAATTTTTTTAATATTCATTTTTTTTTTGACTGTCAGCAGGTAGGAGGATTCCAGAGGCTCCTTTTATTGTTCTCAGAACCCACAATTTCTCCTTTCTCTATGGTTGTGGGATATAGTCAGTAAACAGTGACATCTCAGCATGGTTAAGAAGAAACATGAGTGAACTGGCTCAGTCAAGCAGGAGAGGGAGTAAAGAAACAGAGGGATGGAGGGAGACTTTACTGTTTTCGATTTTTTTTTTCCTTATATGGAACTCTCTACAGAGTCCTGGCCATCCTGGAGCTATCTTTGTAGGCCTAGAACTCAGACATCCTCCTACCTCTGCCTTTCAAGTGCTATAAAATCACTAGCATGCGCCACCACACCTGGCTTTTATGATTTGTTTGTTTGTTTTTCTAGACAAGGTTTCTCTGTGTGTAGCTTTTACTGTCCTGGAACTCAGTGTGACCAGGACGGCCTCAAACTCTGCCTGCCTCTGCTTGCCAAGTGCTGGGATTAAAGGCATATGCCACGATAGCTTGGCTAGATTTTTCTTTTAAAACTTTAACTAAATTAAAATTTTAGTTCTGATGTTTACCAGGGAAACTGATGTTTCCTCTTTGTGTTCTTAGTCTCATTAAAACAAGAATTTAAAAACAGACTCAAAATATCAAGACCAGTTTTATTAGAGTTTGAAAAGCAAACAGTATAGGGAGGCCGTAGTAGAACCCAAAGAGCCATGAGAATACAGAGAAGAAGAAGAAGAAGAAGAAGAAGAAGAAGAAGAAGAAGAAGAAGAAGAAGAAGAAGAAGAAGAAGAAGAAGAAGAAGAAGAAGAAGAAATTAGTGGCCATGGAAACCGTGGTCAGGCCGCCGGCAGAGCAACACACCAGATTCAGAGGACAATTCCAGGCTCTTGTGTCTGGGGAGGGGGATGGGGGACAAGACGACTGAACCAGAGATGTAATTGAAAAATAAAGACAGGTTATAAAGGAAAAGCACTTTTCAAGAGAATAGTGGGCTAGAAGGCTAAGGAAAAGTTCCCAGAAGGCAAGGCATATGGCCACCTGATGCATATAGCTCACCTTTTTCCTTTCCCGGGTTTGGTTGCTTTTTTTTTTTTTGGTCGCTTGTTCTGTTTCTCAGATGCTATGGTAAAGAATTTCCCGCTTTCCTCTGCAATCTAGCATCTTTCATATATTTTGATAATTCCATCATGTTCAACTTCTCATGACATGATCTTCCAGTTTGGCTGAACTGTTAATTTATTCTTTTACAACAGGATATCTTGTACTTTCTCTTTCTCTCTCTAATTTGGCGTCTGTAGAATTTACTCTCAATCGATTGCTTTCACTCTGAGTGTTGCTTTCTGGATAGTAGACAGCACTGCCCTGGGAACCCCAGGAAGCCTGAGGGTAGGCTGGATTTCTTCTGCTCTTTTTTCTTCCACTCTACCGAAACTAGGATTGAAGTATAAAAATACAGTTTTTATAGGAACTTTTCAATGGTTTGATATTGAATTGGAATCGAGCTTTAACTTATGATATTTTAAAATATTCTATTTTAAAACAACTGCTTTAAAACAATCTAATCTTAGAAGAAAATGAATATGATGTAAGGACGGTCAAAAAGCATACTCGCTCAAAAAGTTATTACAAAATTCAGATTTAACCAATGGAAGAGTCGACCACCCTTTGTAACTATTACCCAATCACACAGCAGGAAAGTAAGTCCTAATTTGCATAAAGCTGCCTACAAATAAGACAACCAACCTAAGGTCAGACCTGACTTTCCTCTTCCTGCCACAGAAGAGATTTTAAGATGCCTGAGCCCGCGAAGTCCGCGCCCGCCCCGAAGAAGGGCTCCAAGAAGGCCGTGACCAAGGCCCAGAAGAAGGACGGCAAGAAGCGCAAGCGCAGCCGCAAGGAGAGCTATTCGGTGTACGTGTACAAGGTGCTGAAGCAGGTGCACCCCGACACGGGCATCTCCTCCAAGGCCATGGGCATCATGAACTCGTTCG
>PVIH01010201.1:16390-77203 GCA_004025045.1 Sigmodon hispidus | reverse complement strand
GAGTCAATATATTCTGCATATCATGTTGAAACAGGACTAAACTCACCCATATGAGGGGTGAGCAATGTATCCCTCTATAGGGAATGGGATCCAAAAAGCCAGTCCATGCACTAGAGATAAATCCTGGTCCCAATGCCAGAGGCTCCAAAATCTGCACAAGCCACACACTGTCATCCACATTCAGAGTGCCTAGTTCAGTCCTATACAGGTTTCCAACTGTCAGTCCAGAGCTAAGGAGCTCCCAGTAGCTCAACTGTCTCTATGGGTTTCCCCATCATGATCTTGAACTCTTTGCTTATATAATCCCTCCTTACTCTCTTACTGGACTAGGAGTTTGGCCAAGAATGCTGTGCCTTTTTAAAGTTTCTGTCACTTAACTTTTCTTTCTTATTTTTCTCATTTATTCATTGTATTTAATTATTAGAAGTGGATGGCTCAGTAACAAATTCAGTGGAATTTTAAGAGACCAAATACAAATGGATACTGGTTCCAAATAGTATCATTGTAAGGAAAGCTGAAGATCCAAGACAATCATACTAAAGATTTTCCCTCTTTCAATGAAATAAGAATGCTTTTGCTAAGGTCCACTAATGACTGAGTATATCCCCTGCTTATCCTTCTGGGTTTGTGAGACCTAGGTCAGGAGGATATTCTCCAAATCCATCCATTTGTCTGCAAATTTTCGTATACCATTTTTTCATACTGTTGCATAGTACTCTATTGTGTAGATGTACCAAAGGTTGTTAACATTGAGTTTGCCACAATGTACTAATTCAGCAAAAAGAATAAGAAGTCAGTATTTTATGGCTCTTGAGTTGTAGATAAATTCATTCCAAAGGCTTATATTTATTTTCTTGTGCTATAATACTTGTAAGACACAAGTAAAGAGTGAAAAAAATTGAAGACAGTGAAGGATCCACCCAATCCAGATTTGCTTCTTTTAATCTGATTCAAAAAGCTATAGTTCTATCAGAGGTCACTTAAATCTCTTAATATCAATGGATTCTATTCACCTATGAAAAGAGACACACGAACGTGATGGATACAAAAACAGAAGTCATCCTTCTGCTGCATAAAAGAACCACACCTTAAAGACAGACAAAGGCTCAGAGTAAAGGGTTGGAAAAAGATTTACAATCAAATGGCTCTAAGAAACAAGCTGGTGTTGCCATCCTAATATCTAATAAAATAGACTTCAAACTAAAATGAATTAAAAGAGACCAGGATGGACATTCCTTATTCATCTCAGGAACAATGGACGAAGATGAGATTTCAATCCTGAATATTTAAGCCCCTCCCTAATATAAGGGCACCTGTCTATGTAAAAGAAACACTACTAAAGCTCAAATCCCACATAAATTATTGCACCTTAATAGTAGGAGACTTCAATACCCCAGCCACTCAAAGACACAACAAAGAAGGAGAATTACAGATCAATTTCCTTCATGAATATTGATGCTAAAATTCTCAACAAAATGCTGAACACATCACAGAAATTTGTGAGGCTGAATAAAGTGAGATATAAAAGCAGGGCAGTAGAAAGTTGAGAGTCCTGGGTTGCTGAAGAAAGACTCTTGACTTGTGAAGCAGGCTCCAGCTGACCTCTGCCTTGGGGATTTGGACTCTTTCTAACAGATGGTGCCTGGGAAAGACTGGACTTCCCTGACCTACTGACTTGCTTTTCCTGGAGTTCTCGGAACCAGAGGAAGAACCGAAGAGATGCCACCTCCTCCCAAAGCCCAGTTCAAGAACATGTCCAGGTCTCAGAGGAGGAGCTTGCACTGACAGCCATATTTCCCAATGGAGACTGTGAAGACCGTGGCAGTGAATGAAGAGCCCAGGATGGAGTTGTCCATGTGCCACCTGAGCCCTTAGAGGACACGAGATGAAAGCTGGACCCCTAGACTGGCCCTCACCCGCACACTGGGGTTTGGACCTTCTCAGTGAGTCTCCATGTCCCGATGCTGACCTCAGCAGATGGCAACTGACTGACTGACCATAAAGACCCCACTTGCTTGGGGGCTGCTGCTTTCACTGTTTCTAGTTAGACAACAAGGCCTCAGACCTGCTCCACACTTAGTGTTTCTCCACTCTGTGATCAAGGTGGGGTGATCTTGTCTCTCTGTGCCTTCATTTGTCTGAGCCAAGGAGACTCTGTACCACTTTGCAGACATGTTACTCTGTCTGGGGCTTCTGTTTCCCCAAGGGATTGAGGAAGAGCTACTAGCCCAGTGGTTTCCCATCAGGGCCGAGGCTGCACCTCCAGGCAACACAGGAAACATGTGTGGGGGCAATTAATGGGCATGTAGTAGTGTGTATGATGACCTAACCACAAATAATTGGTTTACTCAGAATACCAGTTGAGACAGTTTTGAGAAATGGAAAAGCCAATCCCTTCTCCCTGACATTCTGTGAAGAGATCCTCTTAGGTTTCCTGGGATCTTGGTTCCCAGAAAAAGCCAAAATAAAGACCTGACTGTTGCTGTGAGGGGACCTGCCAGGCCAGAGCCAAGATAGTCTGTGTGTTTCAGGGCCAAGACCAAAAGCGCCTTGCATGCTCTGAGAAAAAAAGGGCCTCTGTCTTTCTCCTGTGGACACTGATTACTGTGCCAAATCCTTTGCGGAAAAGTTTGTGGGAGCTGCCTAGAGCACCAAGGAGAAAGAAAGCCAGCGTGTTGGGGGTTCAGTGCCCTGATTTGTACTAGATTTCAGGTTCTAGTCCAAATAGTCTGGAGTCTTCCCTCAAGAAGAGGTAACTGGGGATTGCCTCTTGACATTGCCTGCCCTGGAGAAATCAGTCTTGGTAAGGGGAAAGGTCCCTACTGCTCTTCCCTAATGTGAGAAAAGCATGTCAGAGGGAAGTGAATAGATCATTCACATGTTCACCTGCGATCCACTCTGCAGATACTCAACTGGGCTGTGCTTTGTATACCTCCCTGGGAGCCATAATTTCAACTCTTTCTGTGACAGTAGCAAGGGAGGGGACCCTCCCTCATCTATGCCTCGATTTCTTCTTGGTGATCCATAATCTAACCCTATTCCCTCTCAGTCTCTTGAAGAGAGTATGAGGTGCAGAGGATGGCATCTTCCTGACATGAGGTGGAAGCAGACATCACTTTAATAATGCAAGGTTGTCCCACCAGAAATGGTCCCAACTGGCATATTTTATTTACTTAAGAATGAACTTGAGGCTGGGGGTGTAGTTCAGTTAGTGGAGGGATAGCCTAGGTAGTTTGATTCCTACTACTATATAAGTAGATGAGGTGCACACACCTGTAATCTCAGTGACCCTGTCTTAAAAAAAAAATTGAATTATAATTTGACTTGACTTCGTTTTTAAATGGAGAGAGTGGTATATTTGAAGCTGCTATATTTTTGTTACAATGTTGACCTATGCAATCTTATATAATCATTCAGCTGGAGTTTATTATATGATCAAGGAAAGGGACTTGGAAATACAAGTTGGGAATTTGTCTAAGACAAAAAAAAAATTCTGGCAAACCATATACAACTACATAAAAAAATCATCCACCACAATCAAGTAGGTTTTATCCCAGAAATGCAGGATGGTTCAACATACAAAAAACTGTAAATGTCATCCATCATATAAGCAAACTGAAGGAAAAACACCACATGATTATATCCTTAGATGTTGAAAAAGCCTTTGACAAAATACAGTACTCCTTTATGATAAAAGTCCTGGAGAGATCAAGAATACAAGGAAAATATCTAAATATAATAAAGGTGATTTACAAGAAGACAACAGGCAACATCAATCTAAAAGGAGAAAAACTCAAAGCAATCCCACTAAAATCAGAAACTAGACAAGGATGTCCTCTCTCCCCTTATCTATTCAATATAGTTCTCAAAGTTTTAGCTAAAGCCGTAAGAGAATGAAGCTTCTGTAAAGCCCTGAATGGTGAAAAATCTTATTTTCCTGCCTCTCTTATAAATTTTAAGATTTGATCTTTTGTTTTATATTTATTTATTCAAGAAATAAACCATCTCTTCTTTGTGATTAATATTCTCCTTATTTTCCTTAAGCATTTTGATAACAGTCTAAATCAATGTCCAAACAACACAACACTGAATGGAGATCTTTTCCCCTTGTATATATGCTTTTTCAGTATTATTTTTGGCTCTGACCCATGCCTATTCACCTAAAGTTTCTTCTTCTAGGAACCAGAGGTTATAGTCACAAACAACTTGAAAGCAATCTAATAGCTGTGATTTTTATATTTGTGTTCTTCCTTCATAAAATAATACTCAGCATAAGGTAAAGCTTCCCTTGGTTTCTGCCCCTTATTCTCACCTCCTTCTTGAGGGTCTTAACTCTCTTATCTCATAGTCAATTTTAAGTGCCTGTTCTGGGAACCACTTATTACCACTCCAGAGACACCTGGGAGGATGGAGTTGTTAAATGAATAGTCTCATGCAACAGTTATCTTTATTCAGAGCATGAGACAATTTATACTCTGGGTGTTAAAAGAAGTTACACAAGTGAAAAATATGATCACAAGGGCAGGGCACATGCAGAATAAAAAAGAACCAATCATGCTATTCCACAGAAGCATGTAAACAAATAACAATTGCCAGGTATAATGAAAATAAATTTGGTCCCATCCACTACATCTGGGATGGGACTGGAAACATAATACAAAAACAATTCTGTGTTTTTGAGGAAAGTGAGGTCACAAGACTCTTGTCTTGGTTTCTTGGAGTTTCCCCCAAGCACTCAGAAATCTCCACAGATTACTCCATTCTTGGAGCATCTTCTTACAGTCTCCCAATTCTATGACACAAACAGCATGCTAAAGGTACAGAAAATAATTTTGTCTTATAAAGACACTATTATTAAATGAACTCGATGTCCACAAAAATACTGAGGCCCAGAGGGATTGATGGCAAACTTCAAACACTATTTAATTAATCTGATCTATCTTTTTAAAACTGAAGGTCCATTTATATTGGCCAGCTATGCAGAATAAGAATCAAACCTATGAGATCATTTCTTCCTTCCAAATATTCCTACTCAGGAATGAATTTCTAATACTAAATAGTTAATATCTTCAGCACAAAAGACTTTATAATTTGGAGATATTGTCTACCTGACATTTCTCTACTGTGGTAACTCAATTGAGTTAGAAGATGTTGACTCTAATGTGGGATGCCCATACCTTGTCATCTCATTTTTTTACTAATATAGATACCTAGTATTTAGGACAGTAGTACATTTCAAGTATATGTCATAAATATTTGCATATGTGACCTAGTGATTAGCAGCACATTTCAAGAAAGAAGCTGTGGTCATGTCTTTCTATGCAGGTCTTTGTTGTTAGAGATGCTGTCTGAATAATGGCAGTCAGTGAGTATCAGTACTGCGGCACCCTGAAAAGGAATCTAATCAGGGCTCTGTGGCCATTTCTTAACATTAGTAGAACACAGATACATTCACGAAGAAATCCATTTAAAAGTGAGGCTGCCAACAGCTAAATTTCAAGAAAGCAAAGCCTTTACAAATGCCCAGAGATGTATTGTGCTGACAGCAGGCACTATTGACTTTTCCCTGAACAATCCCTTGCCAAGGACGCCTTGGAGCCTAGAGGAGCCTTGTAGGGGGTCAGAGAGGGGAGAGTATCTGGTTTTTCTCAGAAACTACCTGCTGTCAGTCAGTTTGGCATCATTTAAGCCAGCAGGTGATCCACTGGATAAAATGAAAGATCATGAGAGATTTTTTTTCTTTTCCTTTCTGTTTTTGACAACTCATTGATAGTTGGACTTGGTTGAGATGAAAAGTTCACTTTAAGTTGACAGGATAGCTATTCTTTCTTGCTGTTAACTCAGTCCATGGCCTGTGACAGATTAGGGACAGGGACCCACAGAAATTCCACTTTCTTTAGTTTGATTCCACATTTTTTATTCTGCACATGAAAAATTGTACTTGAGCAGAGAAAATACATGCCAGCATTTTAAACCTGCTCCCTCCCCCCAAATAATTAATGCTAATGTGTTATGTTCCTTTTGATTTTATAATCTGTGCCTTTCAACATCTCTGATCTGCAGAAAGATAGACTTTGCACAATGTTGCCCTGATAGTTTGCCCAAGCTAAGTAACCTGAAGATGATGTCAGACCTCTGAATGCGGCGTTTTTATTTACCATAAGTTACTTATATGAAAAAATATCTGTATACAATGATCAAATTTCACAACTAAAATCTGTGATAATACAGTACTATTTTTTAACTAATGCAGTAGCCAAATGCTATGCCTAAGGGTCCAGAAGTTACCAGAAAGTCTCTAGAAAGTACTAAAGCTGACAGACTAATAAACACGGCCATTACAGTCCTAGACACATTTGATAAATGCACATGAATAATGTAAATTAAAAAATAAAATGGAAGGGGTGGGAGGGGGAAGAGACCATGAATAAGGATATATACGGACAGAAAATGTGACTTTATTCTTAATAAAAAAAAAAAAAAGAAAGAAAGAAAGTGAAAAAAAATAAAGAACCTAGAAACAACCTAGTTGTCCCTCAACTGAGGAATGGATTAACAAGCTGTGGTACATCTACACAATGGAGTACTACTCAGCAGTAAGAAACAATGATATTCTATAATTTGCATGCAAATGGATGGATATGAAGAATATCCTTATGAGCAAGGTTTCACGATCCCAGAAAGATAAGCAGGGGATGTACTCACTCATTAGTGAACTTTAAACAAAATGCAAAGCATGTCCAAGCTGCAAATCACAAGCACTGAACAGCTTGGGACCTGAAGCACCTTGAACTGGCACTTTGGAGTCCATTCCCTCCAGAGGCACACTTGAGCCAGTCTTGATGTGGGGATGAGGAAAATGGATTTGCCTGGAGTGGATGCTGAACTAAGCCACCTTGGGACCTTGGTACCTCCAGTCCTTGCCGGGGAGGAAATAAGGAGATGGGAAGAAGAGTGACTTGTAGGGGCAGGAGGGGAAGGGCATTTGAACAAGGAGATACATGGATTAAAAAATGAGACTTTATTAATAATAAAAAAGAGAAAAAAATAAAATGAGCAATGTATATATCTGGCTTTTGTAATGAATTAATTTAAAGTCAAAGCTGTCACTTTTACTACTAAGAAAGAACAGCACTAAAATATTCCTGTTAAAAGTAGAATATGGAGTGAAAAACAAAATGAGACACATGCTATGCAAAATTGAGAAAGATTCCATTCAAATAAAACTTCTCCTAATTTAATTCATTCTTGTGTATAGCCACAATTACTATGAATAAAATAATTTACCTCACATCCTGAAATTTAAAACATTTCTAAATACCACATCATCATAAAATGAAACACAATACAACAACCTACTAAGTTCCTCATGTTTGTTTTTTGTGCATGAATAGAATCTCAACACCGGGAATACCACACTAGAGTTTATTAGCAGGAAAGCAGAGATGTGGGAGAAGTAAAAGAGAAAAAAGAAAGAATCTTGTGTGAGCACTTTCTTTAACAGGGCGAGTGGGCCCATGTTTGCATAGCGGTACCCAGGGGCATGGCAGCAGCTCTACTCAGTCCCAGGTGAATACAGGCCTTGGGAATGCTTACACCTCATACTTGTGTTAGGGTCGCATAGTCCTTGATTATCACTTCACATGACAATATTTTGATCATGTGGCTATTTATATGGAGTAATGAGATTAAAAAAATCATTCCTTTATTGAGAATGATGAAAATTTAGTTCTTTTACTCAAGAGTTCACAAAACATTTGCTTTCTTCACAGATCATTGGTAATAACATAACCAGACTCCAGACGTAATTGGGCTTGGTGGGTGTATAAAGCAGGGAGGTTCCACTTTACAACTCAGCCTATGTTACATAGCTGGAAGATGATGTTCTAGAAAGTTAAAGATCTGCAGAATGCCCAACTTTTAAAAAATAAAAAAAAAGAGTGTCAGGGTTTTAGTTATCTATGATTATCATCAGAAATATTTATTAGAAAAATAATTAATCAGGAATATTCTACAAACACACACACACACACACACACACACACAAGTTTAGCCAGATATGTATGGTACCAAATTACTCACCAATTTGGCTATCAATAGATTTGAGACATCATTCTGTCTGTGTGTATGCTCTGACAACGGTGAAGCATAGTTGAGCTATCTGTTGCTTCAGCTCAAAGTTAGAAGGCTCAAGGATCACAGCAATAAATTTGGCTAATTATAAAGTGAGGACGGTACTGTGTGATGTTCCTTTTGGCTTTTTGAGTGTGTTTTTGCAAGACAATTTACATGTCGCCCAGTACACCCTCTTAAAGTGCGTATTCATTTGATTCATTTGCTTTCAGTACAGACAGCACTTAATTTGAATACCGAGACAACTCTAGAAAGAACCTGCATAGCCCTGTAAGCAAGATTCCCATCTCCCTCATTTTCTGATTTTATAGGTTTTCTGTGTCACATACTTTTTCTAAATGAAATTATAGATTTTGTAACTATCATTACCTTAAAATTATACATGCGTGCACACACACACACACATACACACACACACACACACACACACACAGAGAGAGATATTTGAGTATCTGTTAAAGGAATTTAATATTTAAAAGAAAGTGAAAGAAAAGCAGCATATGAAAAATTCTCATTTTCTGTAGAGATAATGATTCCGAATGTTAGATAAAGATATTCCAAATGAATATCTTTCAAACTTTCAAACTCTATAAAGGTATAGACAACCCCATGAATTACACAGACCTTTCTATTGTCTCCATATTCATTCAATTTTGAAACCCTTACTTCAGAATAGACTAACATTCGAATGTTTACTTTCAATAATGACATAAAACATAACCAAGGTAATAATTACAAAGATACACAACTGAAATTCTTAATGCTTTATTTAGGTTTTTCTCAAAAACACCATAAAGTGGATGAAAGCAGTCTGTTTTGTAAATACAACTCTGATAATTTTGTTGTTTTCCTATGGAATTAAGCACATATCTATTATATAATACTATTTTGTGTTTATTTGTGTTTTTGTTTTTATTATTAAAGAACTGACAATACTCTAGATAAGGATTTGCATTTATGAGCTTCAAGTCAATGAAGCCATAAAATCTTATTGGCATATAGTTAGTCTCATTTGTTCACATACAGTTGCGTCTGCATGATGATGATGAAGCTGAGTTGAACCAATGGCCCCCTATGACCTAAGAATTTTAAAATATTTACCACATGACCTTTTAGAGAATAATGTTTAGTGAGAAATAATGTTTAGTGTTGTAAAAGTCCCTTCCCTGTGGACTCCAATCAATTTAAATAAGTGAAGAGAGCTAAGTGAATAATTAGTTGAGAGATTTCATTAGGGAAAGTCATTAAGTAGCTGAATAGTAAATTGTACTTTAGTTTAAGAAATTACTGGGTTATTGACTATTAATAGATTTTGTTAGGTTTACGTTTTCAAAACACCTAAAATAAATTTTAAAAGCAGAGTTAAATAATATAGTGTCAATCAAGATCCAACAATATTGATAATTATAATGTGTCATTTGTTTTATTATTTACCACCATCACGATTACACTTCTATGTTAATGCAAATGTTTGCAAAAGCATAGATTGCCATTTTCTACTCTAGCTAAATTAGTATGTGGTTAGCTTAATGCACATTGACTTATCTAAGAAGAAATCAAATATCCTAAGTCGATTATTTGCATAAGTGAATTGTTTTAGTTATTTCTCTTTAAAACTTATCCTTATTTCCTTCTCTTGGCCTGCTTAAAATTTATTTTCATACTTTGTCTCCAAATGAAAACATAAATGAATCCATCAAAATCATTAATGTCTGTTTGTACAGAGCATGTGAATATGAAAAAGTGATTGTGTTTACAGAAAACTGTGACAGTATCTTTCATTTGCTTCTGACAGATGTTATTTACATATTTATCTTGATTTATATTTGAAAATTCATATGCACTCCTCCACTAAGAATTTATTACTTCATTATTGTTTCAAATTCATTAATTTGTATATCCTTATTAATATCATTTTAATTTAGTCCTCTCTAAAATAATTACTACACATTTGTGTCTCATTAGGATTTGAATAAACTACATTTAATACAGTTTTCCAACCAGGTCATACTTACTAATTGGTTTCCTTACTTTAGGAAGTATTAAGGAAAGTTGGACTAAGCTTTAAAAATAATTAAAATTCTTTAATAAATATTAGTCAATTTTTCATGCCTTTAGTGTTTTCTGTTCAATTAATTTGAAGCACCAGTCAAAGAGTGTTAACTATCATGACTCATGTGAACAATACTTTAGAAGCAATATTTTGACTGCATTAAAATAAGAGTACATTAATTTAATTTAAAATGGAATTCTTTTGATCTTTTCTTAGTTTGAATATATGTGATAATATATATTTTCAACTATGTGAAAATTAATATTAGTATATATTTTAAAATCTATTTACATTTTTCTGCTTCCCAGGTGTTAAATATAGATAGAAAAATACAAATGAATATGGCTCAAATTATTAAATACTATGTATGAAAGGTGCTATGTTGGCTACTTTGAGGTCAACTTGATGCAAACAAGTCATTTTGTAAGAAAAAAACCTCATTTGAGAAAATTTCCCCACCAGAATGGCCTATAGACTTTTTTTCAAATTGATGTGTGGTGTAAGAGGACCCAGCTCACGGTGGGTGGTGCCACCATTGACTATTGGTCCTGGGTGCTATAAACAATTACACTAAGTGAATTATAAAGAACAATCCAGTAAGCAGCATTGTTCAGTGGCCTCTGTATCAGTTCTCAATTCCTTCCTCTAGGTTCCTGTATTAAGTTTCTGTCTGATTTTCTCAGATAATGGACTGTGATGTGGAACTGTAAGGTGAAATAAACACTTTCTACCCCAAATTGATTTTGGTCGTATTTTATCACAGCAATAGAAATATGAATTAAAACAGCTGCTGTAAAAGGTACTTTGGTATTTTAATGGCCACTCTAATATGCCCATAATTTCATGTTATTTACAACATGATAAAGTATAATGCTATTATTGTTTTCAATTGAAGGAACTTTTTATTCATTGTTATCATAAAGATAAAATATCAAAAGAATGAAGAATATAAATTAATTAAACCCCTGTGGCAGGTACTACTTGATGCATGGCACAGAAATGTCCTCAACTTTTCCCACTCTGATGCACTAAACAATGTATCATCATGAAATTCACAATGCCACAGTTAAGGGTTTTCTTTTTTATAAATTACCTTTAGCCACATGGGAACCATCTGGAAAAGGAACTAAGCCCTCCAATGACAGGCAACTGTCCACTGACATAGGCAGTATGTGGAGTCTCAAGGGGAGGGTTCAGACTATGTTTCTGTGCATGGACTGGCACCTTGGAGCCCATTCCCTCCAGAGGAACACCTAACCCAGTCTGAATGAGGAAATCAGACTTGCCTGGAGTGGATGCTGAACTAATCCACCTTGGGAGCTCTTGCCCTTTCTAGGGAGGGGATGTGGTCTGGGGAGGAGGGAGGCTGAAGCCTGACTGGGAGGGGTCAGGAGGGGTCAGGAGTTGGAACAAGGGGATACATGCATAAAAAAAATGAGACTACATTTTATAAAAATAAAAAGGAAGGAAAAATAAATAAATAAATAAATTACCTTTAGTTCTAATTTGAAATATTATTTGACACAGCTACTAAATAATTTCTGCTTAATGGGGACCAGGTACACCAGGAAAACTATAGCCTGGATTATAATTATAACTGCAGATTCGCCAATATTAATAGGAATGTCTGGTCAATAGCCTTCCCCATCACTGACATATTTAAAGCCCAAGCTCATGCCATAAAAAGAAGTTGTTCTATGTAAGCTTAGATATGGGAAATTTCTTTTAAGTGATGGCAAATAGGGTCACCAGGATAGATCAGATCATGTGATAACATGAGCCTTTAACTGCAAGTAGAAGGAACCCTTACCCCGTTCTCACCTTCTGTCTAAATCTGGCACATTCTGAGAGAATTATCTCTTGCTGCTGTAAAAGTTGAAGTATTCACAATCATATAAGGCATATTTCCTTGTCTCAATTTCTTAGTCATACAATATTTTTTTTCAAATATCTTGTGTATATGTCAGTCAAACCTCAAAATAAACAGCTTTTGCTCTCTAACAAGAATGAAGATTTTTTTTCTGGGCTACCATATAAATAATGTGAAAGAAAGATATGCCCTGTCTGTGCTATGGAGTATTGGGCATGCTTTCAGAAAGATAACTACCTGAGCAAACATGTCTACATCTAAATCTGAAGAATAATTAAAACATACCAATCTAACTTCATTATTGCACTTATATGAAATTATAATTACCCTACACTAAAGACAAACAGGCTGAAAAAGAAGTAAGTTAAACATCACTCTTTATAATAGCTACAAATAGCATTAAATACATTGGTGTAACTATAACCAAAGAAGTAACAGAAAGAAGTTCAGAAAACCATGTAATGAGATCTATCTCAAAATAACTTGAAGAGATAAGATTCAAAATCAGGTTCCTTTGAATTTAATATTTTTATTACTTTAATTTTTAAAAAAAATAGCATTAAGTATCCTATACATATGTAAAATGTTTAAAGATACATAGAGAATTTGATGTTACTATAAATATTAATGCACAGAAAGTCTTTTTTCTCCCTCTCACCAACTTTCTTGTGAGAGAGACAGAGAAAGTAAGTCTCATTTGCAAGATGATGAGGGGCTGATAAGAAACAGGTGCAAAAAGATGGAGAGAATATATAGAATTATAGAGTGGCTTAGTCTCTTCAATTTGATTAATATCATGCAAGAGCTTGACTTAATACTGAAAATTCTACATTAGAATTACTATCATGTCATAAGTTTTCAACATCAAGAACTACTTTAATAAAGAGTGCTTGACCTGCTTTAGTATATGAAGCGTTCCATAGCAGGATGCATTATTTTTCATTTTTGTTTCCTTTTGAAGACAAGGTCTCATGCAGGCTTGGATTCCCTTGAACTCCTGACCTTCTGGCTTTCACCTTCCAAACACCAAGATTGCAAACACACAATAGCTACCATGCCTAAAATAAGGATATCCATTGGAAAATATTTTTTTACATATAATATCAATTTCTTAATAAAATGAAAGAGCATAATGTATTTAAAATATATTTTCATATCACAAATTTTATTTTAATGTAAGTTATAAGTTATATAGCTATGTTCTATTTTACATGTTAAAGTATTGGTTTTTCCTTATTCCATTGTGGAGGCTTTTTTAACTTTTGTTTTGTTTTTTGGGTTTTTTTGGTTTTTTTTTTTTTTACTTTTTTTGTTTAAAAGTTTGTTTAGTTTGTTTTACATACCAATCAGTTTCCCTTCCCTTCCCTCCGCCCACTCACTCACCCCCAACAGCTTCTGCCCACTCTACCCCACAATTCACTCCTCAAAGAGGATAAGGCCTCCCATGGGGAGTCAACAAATGTGATATCAAGGTGAGGCAGGACCAGTCCCCTCCCCACTGTATCATGGCTCAGCAAGGTATCCCAAAGTTGGCAAGTGTGCTGTCAAGAATACTAATACATTGCTACAGCTCTTTCCTCCCGAGAACTGTATTGAAAAGAGCACTCATTCACATTTGGACAGCCCTTCACATAGTCTTCAGTTCAAAACCCTATAATTATACTTGACCTTGAAAATATCAAGTTTTTCTGCCCTTTTATCAATTCATTAAAAACGACTAAAAGAAAGCCTGAAAATTGCCATAAAAATCTAAGAAAGGACTACTAGTACTGAGAAAAGATTTGTTTTATAAATTGAAAAAATGGAAATTTTAAAGTAGCATCTATAAGATTTTAATTTATATGTGCTTTATCTGATTTTTAAGCTGAATCAGATTTTCAAAAATTACAAACTCTAAAAGAGTGTTCCTTAGCTGCTTATACCTTTACTTTTTTTTTTAAATAGAAGTAGAGTATTATGGTGTAGTTGAAATGCAGGTGATGAGTTAATGGTAAGGATGGAGCCTAACATTTTTCATGACATTAATGGTTTAGTCTGTATTGTATTTTAAGAAATAAAGTTCAATTGAAAACATAGAAAACTGTATTGTAGAAAACAAGGAAGGAAGGAAGGAAGGAAGGAAGGAAGGAAGGAAGAGGAAGCATCAGATAATAAATGTGCATGCATGAGATGAGTGG
This sequence comes from Sigmodon hispidus, assembly GCA_004025045.1. Taxonomy (NCBI): domain Eukaryota; kingdom Metazoa; phylum Chordata; class Mammalia; order Rodentia; family Cricetidae; genus Sigmodon; species Sigmodon hispidus. Next base: position 62,970 of record PVIH01010201.1, on the reverse strand, counting down.
TGTGCAGAATCATTTTCAGTCTATCATACATTATTTAAAGTATACTCTATGAATAGTTTGATTATGATGTGTATGGAGTAAATAGAGAATTTTCTGCCTTATTACTTTGAGTAATTTATATAACAAATACTCATATCACCTTTCCATAATTATGCCATTCATAAGCAAGACTCTGTTCCACATTTCACATTTTATGGTTACAAATGCCCTTCCTCCACACAGTACAGTCATTAGAAAGATGACCTATATCCTCACATGAAGTGACTTCATAATTTAATGTCATACCCTCTATTAACTATATATAATTCTAAATTTTCTTTTAGTTCTTATACCAGACTGAAGTTTTTCTTATACCATTAGCTGAAGTTGTCTAGGAGTCTCATAGAACCATTGTTTATTTAATATTTGATATGTACATAGATTGGTGCTATGGTTTGCTTTTATTTTATTCTGCTTTTTGTTATTCTTGATAAAATTTTAGTAGGTTCATGATTGAATAAATGCACATATACTTATATATATTCTATGTACATACAGATATATACATATAGATATATACATATGTATTTATTCTATACTATTAAAATGTGTTATTGATTCTATAGGCAAAGGTGCAAAGATCAACGTGATTAATATAATAACATGAGCTAAGTTTCAAGTCATTGATGATGTCAACATTTAGGTAAACATAATTCAATGAATTGTCATTGTAATTACAGATTAGATTGTTCTACAAAATAAAAATGATTAAAGAATTACAGAAAAATATATAAGAAACAGTCCCCTGAGTTTCTCCAAAGGAAAATTTAATGTTTATAATCAATGTGTTTTAAATTGACTAATATTTTTACTTAAATGATTTAAAAACTGTATAACTCAGTGTCACATATTTCCTTCATTATGTCTTCAGAAAATAAATGTTTTTCTATTAATTATAAAGGATAAAATAATTGATTTGAAGATAAAATTATTGTGTTATGTTATTAAAATGGCTGATAAATACCCATAGTGGTCTTAACCTTGATAAAAAAAAATTAAGCCCACAAGGAATAAAATGAAAATGTGTTCTATGAGACATTTCTCTGATATTACTGATATTTATTTAAGAAACTCCTGTAACACAGAGCTATATTCTTTATAAGTCATTTCATGAAAAATATTAGGAAAATTCAACTAAAGAAAACATGTTCATGTGTTTCTACAAGTGTCAGAGAAAAAATAAAATTTTAAGTATCAAAATGGAAAGTGTAAGAGGAAACAAGCTCCACAGGAGCCAGGAACACAGAAGAAACAGGTGCGGTAAGGAGCTACAGATGCCACGTGTGTTTTTTCAGAGGTGATATTAGTGCAGACACACCAATCTGCAGCTGTCAATCAAAGGCATAACCTCCAAGCTCACCCTTTGCAAATCCTCAGAATGATATCTTTTCAATAACGCCAAAGGTATGTATTTGGGAGTGACACCTGTCTTAAAAAGCTGATCTACGATTTACAATAAGTAGCCGTTAAAGTCATTTTAAACAATTGATTAGCTTTAATTTTTAAATTCTTTGTTTTGCCATAAACAAAAGGCATTGATCAAATTTTTCATTCAATTTCTTTTTGATTCTCTTCATTCTTTGTAATGTTTATCTCCTGCAGCATCCCAGAGTAGAATAAAGTGGTAGAAAAAGACAAGAGAATATGGACTTATGGAGATGGCTCAGTGGGTAAAGCACCTGAAATTTGGGAGTAATTGATACTTTCTTTATAAAAGCTACAGCCCTTGGTATAGAGTGATATGAATACAATCTTCCTCCCTGTGTCCTTGAAATTCACATCCCTCTATCCAAATAACTCTATACTACACAAACACAGTAGCAATGGATAATTGCAATAGATATAGACTTTTTCTTTATATTACAGAAAAGATCTAAGCAGAAAATTCACTGATGCATGAATATGTTCTTTTCAGAAAATCTTACACTTCTCTGTTCTTAGCCTCCAGCTATCCAGTCTCTGCCTTTCTTTCTCCACTTCCAATACACAGACTTTTGGATTCCTGGTTTCTCCTCCTTGGAATTATAAATCATGACAAGGGCAGAGTCACCCTTACTGGAATATACATATTCTACACAGGGAACTCCCTTTTGTGTCCATAATGCATTTATACTTTTCACCCCCATCATTCAAGGACTCCACTTACACAGTATATATTGATGACACTTTATATCTCATTTAGGACAACCAAATAATTCACTTTACATGAAATAAAGTCTAACCATGGGCTTCTACTTGTGTTGTCATGTACTTTATGTACACCTTTATTTATTATTAATAGTTTACTTATGTGTGAAAAACTAAAATTTCTAAATAAAGACTCAGTTATAGCAGTAGCTTAGAGAAAATCTTGGCTGTGTAGGAATCCACATAGACCCCTTTAAATGTATCAATTGTGAAAACAGAACATGTAAACATGTATCCTTGACCAGTTGGCAGCATATAAGGCTTTTCAAGTAGACAGCATGGGAATACTACAGAAGGAAGTTCTCTCTGGATTGGTCCCTCTTGTGCTCCTGAATCATGATTTCCAGCTCTGTAAGGGCAAGGCATTGAGTACTGATTACCCTTCTAAATTCATGACTGCTATTATTGTTACTTTATTGTTGATATTACCAGACAATGGGCCAGCTCCAATGCAGCTGTGGCCAGGGTGAGTCTACAAGTATGTGTAGCCTGCAACAGATCATACTTACCCAACCATCTTTAAAGCATCACCTTCCCCAGCCTCAGGAATGCCTTTAAAATCTTCTTCACCATTTAGTAAGTAATTTTTCAATGCCAGATAATGATTCTCAATTTCAAATTCTCCCCTATTAGGCCCCAAATAATGAAGTATATTAAAGTTCTAAACCTAGTGTTTATTTGACAGATCACATGGCCAGTAATACATTTTTAAAAGTCTGAAAATAACTTTTAAAAATCAATGTTGAATTAAATTAAAAACTTGCATTTTCCAACATTCTAAGAGAAAGTGGTCAAAAATGAAGAAGTAAAAAATAAATCAAGCAAAAGACAAGGATTTTTTTTAACATTATCATACTTTTTATTAGAATCCCTCATGGCCTTACCAAAACATCAGTTGCTTCTTACCATTTAAAATAAGTCAAATTATGCTAAGTTGAAAAAGCAGCTAGAACAACTCTAGAGACAGTGATGAATACAGTTCCCCTGGAAGATGCAGAAGATGTTTGCCCATCCTGCAGTTCAGATACACAAGAATACTGATCTTCCTGGGATTCATGTAGACTAAACCCGAGATGTCTCCCTTTTTCTGTATTCAAAGCTGAGTTCACTGGAAAAGTTGTGTTTGCTTTGCTTAGAAAACCTGGTTTTACTGATATAATCATAACAAGAACCAGGGAGGAAAACTGAGATTAACCCTGGAGAATATAACTTCTCAAATGTAGTTACAATCATTGCCATAACATCATAGAAATAATAAACAATACTCTTATTTTTAAGTGGATTATATTCCATGATTTGCAATCTAGGTGGGTAGAAAAACATTAAGATTGTGAAGTACATTCTTAAATGTTAACAGATTAAACTCAAATTCTATTTTTGGTGTTTTTTATTCTTTGAGCAATCTTTGTGGAATTCAGAACAGTTTTCGTATTTATAACATAAGGCAAGTTTTGTCAACTATCTCAAAATTGCCATCTTAGAATTGTTCTGCCAAGAGATTAAAAAAATACAGGGTTGATATAAATACATTAATTTCCTATTACCTGCCATTCACATATTTACCAAATTATCATGAAAGAATGTATTTTTTCAAATAAACATTCCCTACAATTTGTAAATTCATCAGAAATGTTAAATTGTTACAACTTGTAGATAATCTAATATTGTGCCATTTGAGTAGAATAAAAGGCTGTGTGGACTCCATATTAGGCAGCTAACTCTTCTAGATACAAAATCTAAAACCATGAGAACCTACTCAGTCTGAGCAGAGTCATGACTTACATTAAATTACCACAAAACAAATTACAGAAAAATCAAAACACAGTATAGAATAAGAGGTTATTTTGAAATAGTTCAGATGAAAATATAATTATCTCCTGGTGAACACATGCATTCACAAAAGAAATAAAAATCCATATCACCTGCCAGCTCAGTTTTCATTATTATGAAACAGGAAATTTCAAACACACAATTTATTCTACCTGTTGAAGTAAAATAAATGAAGGTGGGTTTATCCTGCCCACTCCGCTTCAGATTCACAAAAAGGAAACTAGGAAACTGTGCCACATAAACTTTCTGAAACCAGACTGACATTCAAACAAAACTTTGTAAAGTATCATATGTCATAGAAAGAAAATATGCAAAAAGTACCACAGATAGTGATTTACGAGGGTTTGAACATTGTAGCTTTCTTGAAATAGGAAGGAAATTATATACATACATGGTTATAATATTTGTGGCAAGTTTTATGATCCAATCACTCTAAGAATCATTTTCTATATCTCTAAAATATATTTAATAATATGTTCTACATAGTTTTCCTCAAAAGTAAGATATCATAACTGTAAAAAACTTACTTCAATCCTTAGAGGATATACATTTGTAAGCATCATTACTATTGTCTGAGAAATCATTTGTTCAAAAAAAAACCAAGTCTTTTTATTCCCATATAATTTATCTTTTACCTGTGCCTGTTGAAGCATCAGTGAATAATGATAAGCAATAAACATGATTTTTTTTTCAGATTCGCACATGCAAAAGGAGGCTGGCATCAATCACTCACAGTACTTTTTGTTTTGGTGTCTGACCTAAAGTGATTTTTCTCCGTAAGTACACATACACTTTGGTGTTATTTATACTCTATACATCATCTCCACTTTATATATATATGAGATTTGGACTTAATGTTTTAGTAGGATCCTGGTTGGTCTGAAGCAAATATTAGTAAATGAATATGTCATGACAGCACAAAACAACAGCATTGAACACCAACTACTATTTGTAGAACATCTCATAAGTTAACATATGAAGAGAGCACACTGTGAGTGTGGATAGAAACCAGCATCAAAATCTGTTGGAAGCCAAAAGTAACATCAATGGAAATGTTAGATGTTAATACCCTTATGTTTACTATCATGCATATTGCATGACAGAAGCATTTTGTGAAATTGCAGGTTTAAGAATATAGCAGTGGAAAGATCAGCTAAGTTGTATTATAAATGTGCAATTGCATAGCAAAGCAGCATCAAGAAGGCACAATATATACAGGAACAGGTAAATGTCAAAGTACAGATTTATTACCATCTAATTACATATGCTTTTATAGTTTGTACATTTGAAACAGTTAGTATTCTGTTGGGAGCACAAAGGTCCTTGTGCCCACAGATCTCCCAGGAAACTAGAAATGTTAATACCGATGTGTCTCCTCAAAAGAGGAAATATCTTTTCTTCCCTCCAGAAGGCAGGAAATTGGAGGTGATTAACAACCTAGTGATCTGCATTGTCTATTGGGCCAGGACACATTGAGCTTTCACAACTCAAAACAGAGGTTTCTAATAGTCTAAACCTTTACAATATGTGTATAGCCAAGGTGTCCCCCAAGTTTCCACAACCAAAACCATAGCACAGATGACCTCTATATTATTTGTATGACCAAGACAAAGCCAGATCTTCCCTTAGTCCCTTAAACTAACGCAGGTAATCTATCTCCAGAAACCATTTTGGAAGAAATGGCATGTACCCTGCATTGAGTTTTGGTGTAATTATGCTTTCTTGTGCAGTGGGATTGTATTATACCAGGAACCATTTTTCCAAATTATACTGTGTTTATATATGCTGGTAATAAATTTTCTAACATTAACATGGTCTATGGGAGCAGCTCCCATGATCAACTCCAAGGTAATAAAAGGAATGCCTCAGAGTATCAAGGAATAAGAAAATTTTTTATCTGAAGGTAATTAAGAATAACTCTCTAAATGCCTGGTAAAATAAAAAAAAAATTACACGCCTTTTTTTTTTACTTCTTAAAAATGGTCTCTGACTTCTTCTATCTCCACATTAGCTACCTATCTACATACTGCTGAATACAACTACATATCTTTACATGCATACAGTCAGACATCTCCAATCACTGTTACATCTCTTTTCACATCTACACATCTTTCTTTTTCATATATTTGTCTTCTACATCTTTTTATAGTTTCATCTTCCTTGACTCTACGGTTACAAATCTTTGCACAGCCATAGCTATTCATCCCAAATACATAGCTCTCCCACTATATAATACTTTACATTGTTCTTACTCTCATACAGCTCTTTGCACAGATCCTATACATATATGCTTTTTCTACATCATTCACTCATTCATAGCTCATTTACTCTCTCTTCCATTTAGTATCTCACATAGCTCTTATCCTCGTTTTAGGCTTCTTCTTCATCTCTCATTCAGTACATACTCTTCACTCACATACTGCATAACTTCATCCCTACATTGCTGCTACTTCTTATACACCCTCATTTATACACACTCATTTCTCCTCTCTTCCCCTCTACATTGCCATTGTTTTTCTCTGAGCCAAACTCTGGACAATTATATACTTTTCCAAGGCCCAACCCAGTCTCATAGCATATGAAGTCACACAGTTTTTCTCAGACTAGTAAGGTCACAAAGACTGGCCACTGTAAATACCTTGCACATAATTTTTTTCCAGACAGAGAGTGACACTGAAATTCAGGACTTAACAATAACAGCAGTAGCATGTTGAACAGTGAATGGTCAGGGTACATTAAAAAAAAAATCAATCAAGGAACTATGTCTCAAAACAGCATGGACTTAATTTAGCAATAAACAATACCTGGGATTAGTCTTTGTGTATTTTCTGCAGGAGCAGTTTATAGTCAGTTTGAATGTTTTCTGAAGTCTAAGATTAGTTGTCTTTAAGACTGAAAATATTACTTTCCTGTGGTGATTTGTTACAAATTTAATAAAACCTGAAATATCAGAGATAGCACACAGTCAAATTCTAGGCAGATAGCTCAGGAATTTCTTGATCCTTAAATACAAGGACAAACATCTGGGATTCAATGGCACACACCTATAATTCCAGCACAGAGGAAGCCTGGGAGTGGTGACCTACACCCTTAATCTCATAATTCCAGAGACAGAACTTTCTTTGAGTTTAAGGCTATCTATGAAACAGAGTAGCTCACACCTTTAATCCTAACCTGGATGGGATACAGCTGAAGCAAAAGATTTTTTTTTCTTTTCTTTTCTTTTTATAAAATAAAGTGTCATTTTTTTTTTTATCTATATAGTCCCTTGTTTAAACTCCTTTCCTCCTCCCAACCCAGTCGGGCCTCATAGGAATTCAGAAGAGGTGGAAGGGACCAGGAGCAAGGCTGAGGAAGTTGCAAGACAGCTGGGTGCGAATTGACTGTGGTGTTTCCTCTCTCTGATATTTCAGGCTTCCCCCGATATTTGGCTCAGAGTCTCTTTTCTTACAATCTGAATTAGTGCTACACTTTCTTATGTCAGTAAAGAGAAAAATTTGGCTGTTATTTCTATACATCAGAATGATATAGCTTAACTGAGTCAAACTCCAGTCCAGTCGAAGAGAGAGAGGAGTGTACACAAAGTGTTTTTGATCTGTCTGGGCCACTTAGTCTGGACAAAGCTCTCCCACCCTCAATTCTGCAGATGCTTATATAATAATTACTCAGAAGCTTATATTAATGTATTGCCATGCCATGTGTTCCACAGCTTTACCTGTGTTCTGTTACATCTTGTTTTTTGCTTGGCAGCTTGCAGCTCTTCCTGACTCCACCCTTCTTTGTCTTTATCTCTGCTTGGATTTCCTGCCTGCCTCTAAGCAGCCTTGCCATAGGCCAAAACAGCTATTTTATTAATAAATGGTAATAAATTATATTCACAGTGTACAAAAAGATATCCCACATCAGAGGAGGGATTATATGAGCAAAGGGGTCAGGATCATGAAGAGAAGGAAACCCACAGAGACAGCTGACCTAAGCTATCGGGAGCTCAAGGAATTTGAACTGACAGCTGGGGAACCTGCATGGAACTGAACTGGGCCCGCTGAACGTGGATGACAGTTAAATGGCATGGACAATTATTTTGGGCCTCTAGTATTGTGATCAGAATTTATTCCTAGTACATGAACTGGTTTCTTGTAGCCCATTTCCTACAGAGAGATACCTTGCTCACCCTTGATACTTGGAGGAGGGGCTTGGTCCTGCCTCAATTTGTTATCTCAAACTTTGTTGACTCTTCATGGGAAGACATACCCTCTCTGAGGAGAGGATGAAGGGATTCTGTGGAGAAAAGCTGGAGGAGAACTGGGAAGAGAGAAGAGAAGAGGGAACAGTGGAGAGTAAATTAAAAAAAATTTTAAGTAAAAAATATTTAAAAATTTAAAAAAAGAATTATACAGTTTAAACAGAAATCAACTTTCTTTACTATCCACAACTGTAAGTGTGAACAAAGGTATAAAACACACTACCATATGGCTGAGGCAAGATCCCCACAGGTGTTCTTACTCGGGAGTCATAGCAGTGGCACCTGAGAAAGTTGCAAACAGAAAAACCTGGTAATTAACAGGCAATGATGCCATGGCTTTGCCTAGTGTGACTCCCCATCAGGGAATTATACATTTGGTGGGTCGATTTGTCAAACACTGTCACCTGCTGTATACTCCCACAGCCCTCAGCATGGCATCAAGCTCCAAAAGTTTAATACAACCTAAGTCCGGCAGAACTGAGTTTTTATTCTCACCTCTTCATGGATTGTTTCCCTGTCTGTCATAACACATGCAATGACTCCTTCTAATATTTTTCCAAAATAAAATTCTTTTTGACAAATAATTACTTTGGCTGCTACTAGGAAATAAATATCAAATAACAAACTATCAGAGATTCCATTTAGGATGCTGTACCAATGGTCTAGGAGATGGTCCAGTGAGTCAAGTACCTATTGCACATACACGAAGACCTGAATTTGATCTCCAAAATGTGTGAAGAGCCAAGGACAGTAATGCATACACTGTATCTCAGCATTAGAGAGCAGAGGCAGATCAATTCCTGAGTCTCACTGGCCACCCAGCGTCACATAATTAGAGTTTACAGAGAAAGAGAGAGAAAGAGAGAAAGAAGAGAGAAAGAGAGAGAGAAAAGAATTTGGCAAATTGGATATGAATCTTAAAACAAAAGGAAATAGCACAGAAACCTAATTGATTAAGATCATCGGAAGTAATTGCTAAAACAAATTTATGAGAAGTGTTTTAAAAAGTTTGTTTTCTGGATATATAATATTAAGTTTCTGTAATTAATATGACATTAGGATGCATAGGCAAAAACAGTGATAATTTGATTTCTAGTTTAAAATTACTTCACACTGTAACTAGTATGAAATAGGCTGAAATAGAAAGAGTTAGATAAACATGTTTAAATTTAACTAGGCAACTCATTCATTGACATGTTTATTTATTTTAATTTTTTTCCTTCTCTCACACTGCAAAAAAAAATTGTGTCTCCTTCTGCAATTTAAAGTTGTCTCATGGATGCTTGCTGGTTGGTTTATAATTCTAAAATAGTCACCTAAAATGCTTTGACTTTATCTTTAGCAAAGGAAGTGGGCCTGTACTTTTGGCCATGGAAGGACTTTCTCTTTTCACACGGTTCTGATGCTAGCATTAATATACAGATATCTCCTCTTTTGAGTTTGTTACCCTAACTTATATACAATATTTTTCCATCTTTATATTTAAATTTAAAAAGATAATATCAAGGAAAACTACAAAAAAGTTAAAAATTTTTTTATAAATTTTCATTTGAAAATCTATTGCATAAATAAAAGTGGAATATAACTTCGACACTGTCAAACATAAGTGAGAGAAGAAAAGACATTGTTCACAGGGCTGAGAGTTTCCAAACAAAGAAATAGCAACAGGAAAGATAGAAATGAAGAGATGAGGAGGAGAGGGGAGTAGGGGGAGCACCAATCACTTCTAAACTGATATACTTGGTATTTAGCTCATTCTCTAATAGATCTTTATTAATATCCTGCATGAGAATTCTGACATTACCCTGAATGTAATAAACATGGGTGAAAAGCTTACTTCTTAAGATTTTTTTCGTCATGGACAGATGCTAACATAAAATTACACAAATGGAAGCATGTAATAGATCAACATAGTTGATCCATAGTTGGCATGGAATAATTAATGAAAACAGATGTCATACATTTGATAAGAAGCAAAAAAGGTTTATGGAAAGATTTGGAAAAAGGGGAAAAGAGGGAATGCTATAATTTTATTATAATCCCCAAAATATTTAAAAGCATGCCACAATGGATAACTTCTTAAGTAATGTGTGAACTTGACATCCTTAAGTATAAATAGTAACTATTTTAGATCAGCCTTTTATAAGGTTTTGTAATTTCAAAATCATCTGAAGTTATATATATTAACACAAGATTTAAATGTTTTAAAAATGGTTCTATGCAATGAATGTATTGGAGAAAGACAAGAAACTAACTTATTAAGAAAACAAGAGCCATTTCTCTTCTATAGAAGGTGACTAACAAAAGTAATTGGGCAACATCTCATTTCAAAAAAGGGAAAAAATTAAAGAATGGAGGGAGGTTGGGAGTGTCATAACCCAAGGAACAGAGCTATACTGTGTTTTTGTTTAACATACATGTACTGGAGTGTCTTCACTCATCTTCATTGCCTGCCTTATTCTCGGTACTTGAAGGTATCTCTAGAGCAAAGCAGGCAGAGGAGAGAAATAGCTAAGCTTATGCCATATGGCAGGCAGTACATTAAAGAATGATGGTGAAGATGACAGGAGAAGGTGCTTCCTAACTTTGTATATTTGAAGCTTTAAATTGTCCCTGAGACTGTCACTCCAGTGAAAGGATAGACAAGTTACCTATGTGTAATATAAAGTTTCTGACCCCGCCTTTCTGGTCTAACCCAGAAGGTTGAACCTGCTCTCAACCCTGCTGCCACTTAGCCTCAAATAATCACACAAAGGCTTATATTAATTTCATGCTGATTGACCTCTTTCTCAGACATATTGCTAGCTAGCTCTTTCATCTAAACTCACTTTATTTTCATTAATCTGTTTAGCTATGTGGCTTAGTACCTTTTCTCAGAGAAGCATGGTCGTCTTCTTTTTTTTTTTTTTTTCTGCATCTGCTGGTGACCCTCTCTGCTGGCCTTTCTGCTCTGCTCTTCCTGTTCCCAGAGTTTTCTTAGTTTGATAGCTCCTCCCACACTTCCTGTCTACCTTCTAGCCAATCAGCTTTTTATTAAAGCAGTAGGAGGGACAAACATTTACAATGTACCAGAGCATACTCCCACTTTACCTTAGACCTCCAGGGACATCCCAGGACTACTTCCTTTTCACTCTTTCTTGGTTCATCTTTTGCTTTGTTTCATTTGAGAGAGTCCAGCCTAGTCTAGAGTTTCCATGTAACCTCCTGTCTCAACCTCCCCAATGCTGAGATTAAAGGTGTGAAAACCATGACAACCACTATTCTCATAGAGGCTGATCTTCAGGAGATCCATGATCAAATGACCTGTAGAATAAATAATGGTGGTATGCAAAATGTAAGCAGTTCACTGTGTGATTTTTCTAGAGAAACAAAACCAACTGCATACATTTTTGTATTTCAGAAATAGACTCATGTGATTTTGTAAACTGGAAAGTCCAACATCTCCAGTATGGGATATCAGGTTAGCCAAATGTGAATGTCAAAGATAACTATTGAAATACAAAGGCCAATAACTGCCAAATAGCCCTGTTACCCTGAGGTAGCTGTCCTTCATTCTGTCTTGGTCTTGACTGATTGGTTAAGGTCTACACACATGAGACAGACATCAAAGACTTAACTTTGGTCTCATTCAAAATCACATTCACAGAAGCATCCATAAATTAAATGTGATTATGTACCAGAATGTCATGGCCCAGATAATTTGACAGTAAGTTCACATAGCTCATCTCAGCAGTTCTACATAAGCCAACACTTATACTTTATATTTAAAAAAAAAATCTCACATTCACAATTTTCTGAATTTGTTGCTTTTCTCTATAAGATAATGTGAAGAAACACATGCAGCATTGAAAGTTGTGAAGTATCCAAAAATAGTTAATCTAGTTCTCCTCATAAACACTTGAAATATAGTCATTTAAACATTTGTTTAACTGGCTTTTATTTGCAGAGTTAAGTACTTAGCAAGCCATAAAAGAGTCAAGGTGACATCAATCTATGGATTTATTATTGCCATTAATATGTAGCTGAGGGAGGTGCTCGGAACATTAGTTCTGAGTTATATATAGAATTCTAATTGCATCAATACCTATAGTATGTTTTTCTACTCTACTTTATAACACAAGCAAAGATGTTGAAGATAGTTTAAAATGAACATTTGTACAAATTTAATAAATTTCATTGTGTCATTTTAAAAGTTAATCAGTTTCATCAGTAATGTTTATTTTTAATTTTTAAAAGATTTTATTTTAAGCTGTGTATGTGTATGAGTGTGGGTTGAAAATGACTGTAGTCAATAAAATCTAGAAGGAGGTGTCTGATCTCCCTGGAGTGAGACTCATAAGCAGTTGTGATCCAACCAATAAGTGTTTGGGGAGTCCTCTGCAAGAGTAGTATATGCTTTTAACCCCTGAACTACCTCTGTAGGCCCATTTTTGATGTTTTTAAGGTATTTATTTCTTGTGTATTTATGTTCGCTTGTGTGAGTTTGTGAGCACTATGTGTATGCTTGAGTCAGCATAGACACTAAGTCCACTGAAAGCAGAGTTACAGAGTGCTGTGATCCCTGAAACTGAAGTTATAGACTGTTGTAAACGGCCATGCCAGTGCTGGGACTTGAACCTGGCTCTTCTTCAAAACCTGTCAGGGTTATCTCTCCAACCCCAGCTGTTAAAAAATTTATCAAATCACATTTACAAATATCTCTCTTCTGATGTGTGATCATCAGTGGTTGTACTAACTTTAAATAAGGTCATTTGAACAGAATAGTTACTCTTCTAAGGGCATTACAAACACTAGTCTCTAATTTTCAGAAGCTGGGGCATCCTTTTCTCCTATTCCTTTTGAGTATAGTCTAAAATATGTAAAAGTGCCAATATTTAGAATGGCAGCATTAATAGAAAACTGTATTGTTTCTCTTCTCATAGGTAAAATTAGCCGGGAATTCTGAAAAATTATAATGTATAAAATCTTTTGGCAGTTCAGTTAACTATGAAGGCAGAAAGAATAAAAAAAAAAAAAAAAAAAAAAAAGCATTTTCAAACAATTCAGGAGAAAGCTTATTAAATGAGTAAATCTGTATGGCCAGCTAGTGCAAAGGGATCTCCAAAGGTGTTTTAGAGGGTTATTTAACTTGCCCACCAGGATATAATGTAGCATAATTAGTAGTAGTAGTTCCATGGTGTTTTTCTTTTCTTTTTTTTTTTTTTTTTTTGTGAAGCTGCTATAACTAGTTGCAACTTTTGTATGGATGTACTAACCTAGAATTTTTTTAAAGAAAGAAAATCACTCAGCTATTTTCTTAATATACAGTCTGTGTGTTTGCATCATTTCAAGGTTTCCTAACTATAAACAATTTTATAGCATATTGAATACTCACAAGTGTCACATAAAAATCATCAAGAGCTTCACTTTCTAAAACTTCTTTTGAAGAAGCTTTGCTACTCTTGATTCAGTACCAAGGTTTGCTCTCTACACATCTTTACTTCAAAAGTGGATTTTCATTTCAACTTAAACTGATTCTCTCTTTGACCATATGTATGCTTCTGAGATAAAATATTTATAGAAATACTTTTAGTATGACACAGGTCCAATTATCAATCAGGACAATCTCTGTATAAAAATGCTTTGGCTGAGTAAACTATTGAGATGTATACTCATCCAACTTAGTTGGCTTAGTTATATATAAAAGGAGTAAAAACTTGTATTTCATGCAAGAAATAATTTATCCGCTATGATGGATTGATATCTCATTATTATACTCTTCACATAGAATCACCTACTTATCCATAACTTAATCCATACTCAACACCACTCCAATAAAAGAATAGTAATTTATATTTTATTATCCAAGCCAATGAGTGGGTATTACTGATTTTAAAGTGTCTAAGTCACAAGTAGTGGGAATATCTACCTGTATCACGAATAACTCAGAATAACATGCTACTATTTTTGCATATAACTGTATGATTGACATTATAGATAGCTTTAATGCTTGTTAATGTTTTTAATGAATGAGAAGCTTAGAACTTTATTATCATATACATTGGTATATACATTTAATTTGTTTAGAAGCTATGTGCATAGTGTAATAATTTTGTTCTGTAAGCTTACTAATAATTGATTAGACACATGTATTAGAGTGTCAAAGAATATTTTCTAAAAAATATTATTTCTTGTAATCTAAACATAGTGGTGAGTAATATAAGGGTTGAGGAATTACAAGTATGAGGAGTGTCACTCACTGAACATTAGCATCAACTATAGTGAGTTCTAGGCCAGCCAGAGCCGCATAGTCAAACAAAGACACACATACCCTAAAGCAAATGCTCCTGTTTGTAAAGTTTTCTTCACATTTATTGCCTGAGCTCAACCTAAGTAAAAAATCCTCCCATGGGACAGGTGTTCCTCTTAAGGGAGTGGGCTCCAAGGTGTTTCAGATCTCAAGTTGTGCAATGGTTGTGGTTTGCAGCTTGGACATGTTTCGTGTTTTGCTTTTTTGTTTAAAGTCCACTAATGAGTGAGTACATCCCCAGCTTATCTTTCTGGGTTTGTGAGGAAATCGGATCTGCTGGAAGTGGATGCTGAACTAAGCCACATTCGGACCTTGGGACCTCCTGCCCTTGCTGTTGAGGAAATAAAGTGATTCAGAGAAGACAGAGTGACAGAAAGGGGTGGGAGGGGGAAGAGAGTTTGAACAAGGGTATACAAGGATGAAAAATATGACTTCATTCATAATAAAAATAAGAAAAAAATCCTCCCATGGTTTCTATCACATGAAGTCAAGAACTAAATAACACTTGGAGAACATTAAGACCATAAGAAGACATAAGCACTAAATAATGACATGAAGATTAACTGTAGTTTATTTTGACAAGTTGATAGCTTTAAATGAATGTTCAAAGACACATGAATTATCAATATTTCTCTTGTACAAGTAAGGGAAAACTGGATATGCATATGAATGAAGGAAGCAGTGCTGATGAATTGTGTTAAAATTCATTAGTCACAAATTACCAAGAAATACACCTTGAAACATACAGAAAAAAATTAAAAGGGATAGTGTCTGAAGCATTTTAAAAAAAAATTTTGGAATATGCCATTTGTGCATTATATTTTATACTTTAAGCAAAATTGAGATTTACTTATAATGAAAATTAAAAATAGTTATAATTTCATTTAATGAATAAAATGATAATTTTCATGAATCTTGGTTTTCCATTCTTAACTACATAAAGAACAAAGTTCAGGTTTTATCTTCCTTTTTAGAATGAAATATAAAGCAAATTTACACAGTTTTTGCCAAAGGTCAGTTTGGTAAGAAGGCATTTGACATTAGCTTATGTCAAGGTAAAACTAAACATGTTTTACCTTGAATACCGCATATGAGAAATAATAACAAAATCAGAAGAAAAGAGAAGAGCATCTAAAAATGCGTACTGGCACTATCAGATAATAAAAATTAAGTGAATTATATCCAAGAATTTCTCAGGATGTAGAGGGAAGGCTTCTTTAGGCAGTATGACAGGGAATGAACCCAATAAGACAACAAGAAGTACTCTGGAAGTATGAAATAAAAATGAGCAGGCTTGACAATCCAGCATTTACTCCCCTAAGATTTATCTCATCATTGTATGAATGACCCAGGAAATATAATATTTGTTATAAATAAATAATTTGAAAACCAATTTAATGCATATAAAAATAGCTAAATAAATGTGGTACACATAAATAACTTATGCAAGCAAAATTTTAAAATGAATGTAACTAATTATAAATTAGAGGAAATTGAAAATATAATACTGAAAAAAGAATCCAGAAGATTTTTCACACTTTTTTGAATTAAATAAGGAAGACTTGGAAATGAAGGTTTGTGTAATGAGGTTAAGAAAAGGGAAATAGAGAGACCAAAAGAAAAAAAAAACAAAAACAAAAGAGAGATCATGCATGAATTATTGGTATTTCAGGAACAAATTGCTTTTCATTAATCTTTCCAAAATCATATCACTCTTGCAGTAACACAATATAACTCTAAACACAAACAAGGTATTTGTATAATTATCTTTTGTGTGGTGTTTCCTAGGATGAAACAAACAAACCCAGATAACAGCTTAACAAAAGACCACATCAGCCTTTCTACCAGAGTCTAACTTGATGAACCGATGTTTTTACTGGAATTACTTATGAAAGTTTCAGTGAGATATTCCATACAAAAGCATACAATTTTATCACACCAGCATGGGTGATGGCACATGAAAATCTCACTCCTGGAACTTCCTGCATGACTTCAGGCAGCTGCATAGATTACAGAGTTTCCAAAGCCCTCATTATAGAATCTTGGTGGGAGAACAGGAGTTGTAAGTTTTGTAAGTTTCAGAAACTTTCTGAGTCTTGTAGGTTACATATTTTCTGCTCCCTGTAAATTCTATTTACTTTATGAGTCATAGGAAGCTTCCTTCCAAAACGGAATAATCCACTGTGGGAAAATTGCTGCATGATGTCATTTGTGCCCCTTCTTCACATATTATAGCCATACCTCTGACTTAACATTCCCTACTAAAACATAGAAACTTTTTGAACATAAGTGAGTTATATTTGTACTCTACTAAACAGATGAATTAAATTTTAATAATTTCCCTAAATGTGTATATTTAGATTGTTTAAATTTTGTGTCTGCTAAAAAATGCCAAAATTCCCAGGATATCCCTGGCTAAGTCTCCAACCAAGAATGAAGGTGGTGCCTAGACAGGACTTCGCCTATAATCAAATAAATAACCACCCTGTTTCTGTGAGTTATGGGATCAAAGATATAGGTCACCAATCCCAGTTTTTCCCCATGCTGGAATTGAAGGTGTGTGCCATCGCTGCCTGGCTATTTGGACTTGTACTCACAGAGATCCTCTGGATACCCGTGCTGGGAAAAAGTACTAGGTACCACTGCTCTGTTATCCCTGGAACTCCCAGAGATCCAGAATTATCTCCCAACTGATGGGACTAATGGAGTGTGCTGCCTCTGCCTAGTTCGACTGTGGGTCTATCTCTTGACATTGCAGGTTTTATTAAATATGTAAAATATCATCACAACACCCTAAGTGTCACCACAAAACCTACATCCAACAATGAATAGAGGTGGAGGCAGAGATACATGACTGAGCACTGGGCAGTGCTCCTGGTCCAGATGAGAGTGGAGAGGAGAGTCTGTATGAGCTCCAGGATAAGGATTATAAAGAAAACACGCACAGTGATGGCTGGATGGAGCTCTCAGGAACTCCCTGAATCAAGAACAGCCATTGAGGAAAAATTGGGGAAAAGAGCTAGGCCCTCCAAGGATAGGCAACTGTCAATGGACATGGACAGTATATGGAGCATCGAGGGGAGGAATCAGACTGTGTTTCTGTGCATGGGCTGGCACAACAAAGTCCATCCCCTCAGAGGAACACTTAGCCCAGTCTTGATATTGGGATGAGGAAATCTGCCTTGGCAGAAGTGGATATGCCATACTGAGCTGACAAACCTTGGGACTTCTTGCCCTTTTGGGGTAGTGAATGGCAGGTTGGGAAGTGAGGAGACTGAAGACTGACTGGGAGGGATTTGGAGGAGGGAAAGGAGGGAGAACAAGGGGATACATGGATTAAAAAGAGACTTTATTTTATAAATTAAAAAAATTCCACAATGATTATTTTATACATGTCTTGGCCAATTTACAAAACACAACCATACCTTTGTTAGAAATAATTTTCTTACTTACATAAGTTTAACTACACAATAAGTAAACAGAAATAAGATTAAGAATTATATAAATTGTAATTATCTATTCTTTTTTATTATTATTATGAATAAAGAAGTCACATTTTCTATCCTTGTATATCCTTAATCAAGGTCCCTTCCTCCTCCCACCACATCTGGTCATTGTCTCTTCTACACATTTCCCCATTCACCCCATGGGCAGGTGGTGCCAAGGTCCCAAGGTCCCAATATTGCTTAGTTCAGCCTCCACTCCTAGCAAATTCAGCTTTCTCTCCCCAACTTCAAGACTGAGTCAGGTGTTCCTCTAAGGGGAGTGGGATCCAAGGAGTCAGTACAAGCTGTTTCTGATCCCAAGATGTTCAGTGGTTATGGTTTGCAGCTTGGACATGCTTTGCTTTTTGTTTGTTTGCTTGTTTGTTTGTTTGTTTGTTTAGTGTCCATTAATGAGTCAGAACAACCCCTGCTTATCTTTCTGGGATTGGATACCTCACTCAGGAGAATATTCTCCATCCATCCATTTGCCTGCAAATATTAGGATATCATTTTTTATTTTTTACTGCTGAGTAGTACTCTATTGTGTAGATGTACCACAGTTTGTTAATCCATTCTTCCGTTGAGGGTCATCTAGGTTGTTTCCAGGTTCTTGCTATTACAAATAGTGCTGCTATGAACATAGTTGAGCTAATGCCATTGGAGTGCAATGGTGCATCTTAGGGTATACACCCAGAAGTGGTATTGATGGGTCCTTGGGGAGATTGATTCTCAGTTTTCTGAGAAACCGCCATACTGCATTCCAGAGTGGCTGAACAAGCTTACACTCCCACCAACAATGGAGGAGTGTTCCCCTTGTTCCACACCCGCTCCAGCATAGGCTGTCATCTATATCTTTTATACCATCCAGTCTGAGAGGTGTCAGGTGGTATCTCAAAGTTGTTTTGATTTGCATTTCTCTGATGGCTAAAGATGATGAGCACTTTTTCAAGTGCCTTTCAGCCATTTGTAATTCTTCTGCTGAGAATTCCCTTTTTAGATCTGAACCACATTTTTTGATTGGGTTGTTCAAGGTTTTGGACTCTAGAATCTTGAGTTCTTTATATGTCTTAGAGATCAATCCTCTATCATTTGCAGGGTTACTCAAAATATTTTTCCATTCTGTAGCCTGTCATTTTGTCCTATTGACAGTGTCCTTGGCTTTACAGAAGCTTCTCAGCTTCAGGAGATCCCACTTATTGATTGTTGATCTTAGTGTCTTTGCCACTGGTGTTATATTTAGGAAGTGGTCACCTGTGCCAATTCATAGAAGTGGATTTCCCACTTTCTTTTCTATCAAGTTTACAGTGGCTGGGTTTATGTTGAGGTCTTTGATCCACTTGGATTTGAGTTCTGTGCAGGGGGACAGGCTTTGATTTATTTGCACTTTTCTACATAACACCATCCAGCTATGCCAACATCATTTGTTAAATATACTATCTATTTTCCATTGAATATTTTGGCCTCTTTGTGGAAGATCAGGTTTTCATAGGTTTTTGGGTTAATTTCTGGATCCTCAGTTCTATTCTATTGATCCACATGTCTGTTTTTATGCCAGTACCAGGCTGATTTTATTACTGTGGCTCTACAGTATAACTTGAAGTCAGAAATGGTGAGGCCTCCTGAGGGTCTTTTGTTGAGTAAAATTGTTTTGGCAATCCTGGCTTTCCTGTTATTCCAATTGAAATTGAGTATTGTTTTTTCAAGGTCCAAAAAATACTGTGTTGTGATTTTGATGGGCAGTGCATTGAATCTGCAGATTGCTTTTGGCAGAATTGTCATTTTTACTATGTTGATCCTACCAGTCCAGGAACATGGGAGAGCTTTCCATTTTCTGATATCCTATTCAATTTCTTTATTCAGTGATTTAAAATTTTTGTCAAATAGATCTGTTACTTCTTTGGTTATAGTTACTGCAAGGTATTTAATACTATTTGCATTATTAATACTATTATTAATAATATTTAATAATATCTGATGTTATTAAGTACTATTATTAAATAGTATTTAATACTACTTAATAATAAAGTGTGATGCTTCCCTTATTTCTTTTTAAGCCCTTTTATCTTTAGTGTATAGAAGGGCTACTGATTTCTTTGAGTTAATCTTGTATCCTGCTACACTGCTGAAGGTGTTTATCAGCTGTACAATTTACTTGGAAGAATTTTGTGGGTCACTTATATATACAATCATATCATCTGCAAATAGAGATGCTTTCTTACTTCTTCTTTTCAAATTTGTATCCCCTTAATCTCCTTTTGTTCTCTTATTGCTTTACCTAAAACTTCAAGAACTATACTGAGTAGGTAAAGGGAGAGAGGACATTCTTTTCTAGTTCCTGATTTTAGTGGGATTGCTTTGAATTTTTCTCCATTAAGTTTGATGATGGCTGTCGGCTTCTTGTACATTGCCTTTATTGTATTGAGATATTGTCCCTGTATTCCTGATCCCTACAGAGCTTTTATTATAAAGGAGTGTTGGATTTTGTCAAAGGCTTTTTCAGCATCAAAGTATATGATCAGGTGGTTTTGTTCCTTTAGTTTGTTTATATGATGGATAACGTTAAAGGTTTTTTGTATGTTAAACCAGCCCTGCATTTCTGGGATGAAGCCTCCTTGGTCGTAGTGGATGATAATTTTTATATATTGTTGTATACTGTTTGCCAAATTTTGTTGAGAATTTTAGCATCAATATTCATGAGGAAAATTGGTCAGTAATTCTCCTTCTTAATTGTGTCTTTGAGTGGCTTGGGTATTAGGGTGATTGTGGCCTCATAAAAGGAATTTGGTAATATTCCTTAAGTTTCTACTGTGTGAAATAGTTTGAGAAGTAATGGTAGTAATTCTTCTTTGAATGTCTGGTTGAATTCTGCACTGAAACCTTCTGGACCTGGGCTTTTATTTTGGGGGAGGCTTTTAAGGACAGCTTTAATTTCCTTAAGGGTTATAGGCCTGATTAGGTAATTAATCTGATCTTCACTTAATTTTGGTAAATGGTACATGTCCAGAAAGCTGTTTATTTCTTCTAGGTTTTCCATTTTTGTGGAATATAGATTTTCAAAGAATGATCTGATAATTCTCTGTATTTCCTGGGGGTCTGTTGTTATGTCCCCCTTTTCATTTCTGATTTTGTTGATTTGAACACTCTCTCTCTGTTTTTTGATTAGTTTGGCTAAGGGCTTATCTATCTTGTTAACTTTCTCAAAGAACCAACTCTTAGATTCATTGATTCTTTGTATTGTTCTTTTTGTCTCAATTGTATTGATTTCAGCTCTAAGTTTGATTATTTCCTGCCGTCTACTCCTTCTAGGTGAGTTCACTGCTAATTGTCCTAAGGCTTTCAGCTGAGCTGTTAGGTCTCTAATGTGGGATTTCTCTAGGTTTTCATATAGGCATCTAGCGCTATGAATTTTCCTCTTAAGACTGCTTTCATTGTGTCCCACAAGTTTGGGTAGGTTGTGGATTCATTTTCATTAAATTCTAGGAAGACTTTCATTTCTTTCTTAATTTCTTCCTTGACCCAGAGGTGGTTCAGCTGAGTGATGTTTTGTTTACATGAGTTGGTAGGCTTTCTGTGATTTTTGATGTTGTTGAACTCTAACTTTAGGCCCTGGTAGTCCAATATGTTACAAGGGATTATTTTCAGTTTTTTTTATCTGTTGATATTTGCTTTATGACCAATTATGTGGCCAGTTTTAGAGAAGGTTGCATGAGGAGCTGAGAAATATGTATATTTTTTACATTTGTGTGGAAGCTTCTGAAGATATCTATTAAATCCATTTGCATCATAACCTTTGTTAGACTCCTTATTTCTCAGTTGAGTCTCTGTCTTGTTGTCCTATCCAGGGGTGAAAGTGGGATATTGAAGTCTCCCACTATTAGGGTGTGAGAATTGATGTGGGATTCGAGCTTTAGCAGTGTTTCTTTTACATAGGTAGGTGCCCTTTTATTAGGGGCATAAATATTTAGAATTGAAATCTCCTCTTAACCAATTTTTTCCTGTGATGAACAAGTAATGTCCAACCTGGTCCCTTTTAATTGCTTTTAGCTTAAAGTCTACTTTGTTAGATATTAGGATGGCAACCCCAGCTTGTTTCTTAGGACCATTTGACTGGAATATCTTTTCCCAACCCTTTACTCTAAGCCTGTGTCTGTCTTTGTGGTTGGGCTGTGTTTCTTGTAGTCAACAGAAGGATGGCTTCTGTTCTTGTATCCATCTTGTTAGTGTGTGTCACTTTATAGGTGAGTTGAGTCCATTGATACTAAGGAATATTAGTGACCACTGATTGATATTTCCTGCTACTTTTCATGGTAACTTGTTTGTATTTCCTTTCTTTGGGGTATTCTTCTGTGGGATTATTTATTGTTTCATGGGTGTATCAGGGGTCCTTATGTTTGAGTTTTCCCTCTAATGCTTTCTGTATTGCTGAATTGGTAGATAGATATTGTTTCAGTCTGTCTTTGTCATGAAATACCTTGTTTACTCCAACTATGGTGATTGATAACTTTCCTGGGTATAGTATTCTAGTTTGGCAGCCATGCTCTTTTAATGTCTGTATAACTTCTGACCAAGCCCTTCAAGCTTTCATCATTTTCATTGAATAGTCAGGTGTTATTCTTTGCGTCTGCCTTTATATGTAAGTTGGCCCTTTTCTTTTGCAGCTCTTAAAATTTTTTCTTTGTTCTGTTTGTTTTGTGGCTTGATTATAATGTGACGCACTGACTTTTGGGGGGCAGTCATATCTATTTGGTGTTCTGTAAGCTTCTTGTGTCTTTATAGGCATTTCCTTCTTCAGGTTAGGGAAGTTTTCTTCTATGATTTTATTGAAAACATTACCTGTACCTTTGAGCTGGTATTCTTCTCCTTCTTCTGTTCCTATTATTCTCAAATTAGGTCTTTTTATGGTGTCTCAGATTTCCTGAACATTTTGTGTTATGGCTTTTTTGGTTTTAGTATTAATTCCACTTCAGAGATTCTCTCTTCCATCTCTTGGATTCTATTTGTTATGCTTGTATCTGTAGTTCCATCTTTTTTCTTCAGGTTTTCTATTTCCAATTTTGCCTCATTTTGTGCCTTTTTATTGCTTCTATTTCAGTTTCTAGTTCCTAGAATATTTCTTTCATTTTTTGGTTTATCTTTTCTTGGTTTTCTTTCAAAGATTTTGTTCATCTCTACCAATTCTTGTTTGTATTTTCTTCTATTTCTTTAAGGGAATTTTTCATATCTTCTTTGAGGGCTTCAGTGATCTTCATAAAGGAATGTTTGGTGTTGCTTCCTTCTGCTTCCTCTTCATTGTTGTGTTCAAGTCTTTTCATTGTCGAACCACCTCTTTCTTCTGGAGTTACCTTGTTGTTCTTTAGAATCTCTGACTCTGCTATTGGCAGCGTTCTGAATTTCAAATCCTCAGTCCTTCTCTGCTGACACAGATGGAGGTGTGGTGGTCATGCAAGTTTCCCTGTTTTAGTAGCATCTGGAGGAGCCCCTCACAGCCAAACTCTAGTCCTGTCTTGCCCCGACCGGTAGGACATCAACAGGGGAGATCACGTACAAGAGAGAATGAAGGGAAGGGAGAAATAAAGAAGGCAGCAGGACAAATGGGAGCCTGTTTGAGCTGCAATTTTATTCCAATTTCATACATACTTATTTAGTCCTAAAGCAGAATATGGGGAGGGGGCAGTCTTCAAACACCTGCAGGAAGCTGGCCAGGGGAAGCAGGATATTGGCAGGGTAAAAAGGTGACTGGTCTTGCTTCATGGGAGGGTTGCTAGGTAACCTAACCATAGAATGTTCTTGTTATCTTATTCTTTAGGGCTATTTTTCTGTTATCAGGAGGGCTGCTAAGTAACCTAGTCACAGAATTTTCCTGTTACTCTATTCTTTAAAGATACTCCTCTGTTACTGTTAAGCAAAGTAGAACATCTATTTTACTCGGTGTCGTGTCAGCTCAGTGGTCGGTTTCTCAGTAAGTTCCCACGGTAACCTTTAGCTAGAGGCATAGAGGTCTTGGTCCCTGACACTGCTAAGGAGTGTGTGGAGATACATACCACAGACAGAACCTGGTACAAGAACCAGATGTAATTACCTATTTTTATGTTCACATTACAAGTGATAATTTTATTTAAAAATTAAACATCTAGAGTTTCTGTTTTTAATGTTTATACATTTGGGCCATATGAAATTTATTTTCATATGAAGAAAGTAATGATGATATAATTTTAATAAATCTTTTGTCTCAGTAACAGGGACTAAAAAAACATTTTCTTACATTTCATACTTATCAGTTTTTCCTATGATGTTCAATCTTTCATTGATTTGCATTCCTCTTGATAACATAAAGATATATTATTGATGATGTAGTGTTACATTTTTAAATGTATCTCTTCTCAATGTCTGTCATTAGTATTTATTTTGATATTTTCAAATGGCTGTTTGCAAGAATAAATTACAATTTTGTCACATTTGAGGAAGCTTGACATAGTAGTTTGTGGGAATAAATCTTTATTGGTCATCCTTTGAAATATTAACATATTAAGTATTTTAATATAATAGGATAGAAGCTAATGCTATTAGTTTTAACCTCTTTTCTTAAATTTTCTTCAGATGAGCATTTTATTTTCTAGCTAAGCTTTCCTGCATTTTATTATCTTTTAATTTAATTGTTTAATTAGTGAATGGTCTCCTTTATTGCATTTCTAAGTTTATTATTTTTAAAATGTTAATTAAAATATAATACATCTTTTCTTCCTTTTTTTCTCCCTAGAACCCTTCCATATCTTACCCTTTTACTCCTTCTCAAAAACTGGCTGCTTTTTATTATTGTTACACACACATACCACACCCACAAATACCTTCAACCCTCTGAGTTTATTTAGTGTTACTTATAAGTACATGATTTCATGGCTGACCACTTTGCTTTAGATAAGGAATTAGGAAGCTCTGTCCTGGGGAAGACTATTTCTCCTGCTCTCAGCATTCCTTAGTAGTCTGCAGTTTTTATCTAGGGGGTGGGGCTATGATATTTCTCCCTTCAATTTTATCATGGATATTTGTGTTGTCATTGTTCAAGTCTTGTTAAAGCAACCAGAAATATTATGTCATTTCTAAGAGATACTAAATAAGAATACTAATAATTTTCTATAATATTTTTTAAAATTATTTTGAGAGATATTTCTGTCTTTGAAATTTTTAGTCATATAATCATTTTATATTAAACAAGAATAACATTTTCTCACTTCCATTCCCATTTTGACATTTATTATAACTTTCTCTTGAAAATTTGCATTGGTGATCAATTTTTTAGCAATGTTAGTATTAATGGTATAATATATTGTATGTTATTTACCAATATATAATTATAATGAATAATAACAATTCACTGTCCATGTCTGTAGAATTAATTGCTGCTGAAATGTAATAGTTTAAAACAAAAACAATATTTCTTGTTCAATATTTCTCTGCTCATTTCTAATATATCTTGGAAGTTCTGCTGTCTTTATTTATGGTTGGTTTTCTAGATGCTTTTAGCCCTGGAGACCAGATTAAACACTCTTGCTAAGTTTATCTGTTTCCATACTTGCCACAGCATTCTATTAGTCTTGTTCTTACAATGTATATATATAACATACTGATACTTTAAGCACTGAAATTCTAAAGTGCATAGTCAGCAAAACACTTGGGAGGCAGAAGCACATGGATTGCTGTGAGGTTCAGACAAAATGGTCTATATATTATGATCCAGGACAGCCAGAGCTACATAGTGAGACCATATCTCAAAAGAGAGAGGAAGAGAGAAAGAAAGAAAGAAAAGAAAGAAAAAAGAAAAGAAAAGAAAGTGAAAAAGTAGGGCACAAATAAAAATAGACAAAAGTTTCTTAAGTCTTAAACACTGACCTGATGAAATTACTTCTTCCACCTCCTCTTGTTAGCTCTGGCATTAGTTCTCATAATTTTTATAGAACAGTAAAATTTTATTTCCTGATGGAAAGTGATAAAGACCTGATTAGACTTAACTATTTGACATACCTGTAATAATATGGCTATGGTTCAGCTATCCCCCACAGTTTCCTGTGGTGGCACTGTGAGCCTCAGAGTGGCAAAACTGAAAGGTTAAGGAGTTTTTAAGGGTTGGGCATAGTAAGATAGTCCTTGTTTCACTTCAGATGTTCCATCAAAAAACATATTTTTTAAAAATTGGATTATTAGTTTTCTCCAGAAGTTTGCTATAAAAGCCCGAGTCTGATTTACAGATGATACAAAATCAAAATCTGGTTTTGTGGTCAGAATCAGAGTAGGCAAAATAGTGAATTCTTGGATTAGAGCTGGGTCTTACTCCCTAAGAGTGCTTTTCCATGGCTTGTGGTTCTAATCTATGTGCACTTGGCTTCATCCTGTGACTTTTGTTCATAAGAAACACTACAGGTAAGCTATTGAATTGTCTAGTAAGCTATTGAATTGTCTAGCTTATTAGTGAGCTTCCTGTCAAAGGAGATGTGAGGCTTATAGTATCATTTCCCTTGCTTCTAGAGTATATGTATATGTTTTTTTACAATCATATACAACTTTTCTACATATCAGAACAACTTACTCAAGGAGGTCAAAGTCACACTCATTTACTTTTTTCAGTAGCTCCCTTTACCTTGAACTGAAACCTAAAGGGCTGTGAAGCAGCCCCATAAAATTTTTAGTAGCCTTTTGTGCTGTGGATTCCTGAAGACCTATAATTCTTCCTTTCAGTAGCCATCAATTGCCTATAGCTCTTCAAGTAGAGGTGGGGCCTTATGAGATATCCTTGATCCTAGATGGGAAGTCAACTCTTATTGTCACTGTGAAAGTCATGTTTAGGACGCATTGTTAAGATGTTATGGGTACAGCATCCCTGTCATATACAGAAGAACTCCTTTAGATCAGACAGACATGTTTTGGACTTGGGGCTTTTATAATGTATCCAGTCCCAAGTGGTAATCCACAAATACACATAAATATGAGCGACACTAAATGGACTCAACAATAATATGAAAGAACATTATATCAAGTTGAGATGAAATGGATGGGGCACTGGAGGGGTTGTGGTGTGTGGGATGCAAATGATTAAGAGTACTCATGTATGAAATTCTCAAAATCAATAACAAAATAAACATGTAAAATGTTCTTAGCAACCATGCTATCTAGCAGAGACCCAGCCCTCCTGCTGTAGAATAGGTACAGTATGTACCTAGAGCCTCATGGGGTTTCTTGACTCCTCCTCTACTGTGAAAGAGTTGAAACATGTTCTTATTATCCATTTGAATTAAGAAAATTCATCTGTGAATCCATCTGGAGACATCTATTATTTTTATATGTTCAACTGTCTGAACATTTTCCTTTTTCATTTTACAGTTACTACTCTATTGATTTGTTTTAAATTTCAACCAGGATAGATTTGCTTTTTAATTTCCCTAGGAAATTACATACTTCCATGGTTTATTTTTTAAATATATATAGACCCAAGGGGGTAAAGTTGTTTAAATCTCTCCATTCTTGAAAAATTTACCTATTCCAAAGTATAATTTGGTATATTTTGACTTCATTCACATTTTGGTCAGCAAAGGATACAGACTAAACCAGATCAAACCTAAAAAGTATTTCATCAATTGTGACTCATCAAATAGGGAAAATAACCCAGAAAAAAATCCTTTGGCAATGTTTGACTTCAAGCATAGCATGCTATTATTTCCCAATAAACTCAAAAGGACCACCTTTTCCTCTATCACCAAAAGAGATTTGTATTTTCTTTTTCTTCTTTATATTTATATTTATTTTTAATGTGAATTTTGTGTTTTGCCTGCATGGATAACTGTGTAAGAGTTTCAGATCTTGAAGTTACAGACAGTTGTTAGCTGCCATGTGGATACTGGGAATAGAACTCAGGTCCTCTGGAAGAACAGTCAGTAATCTTAACTGCTGAGCCATTTCTCCAGCCCTGATTTGTGTTTTCCTGAACAGGTGAAACACAGGCTTGCTTCATGAGATCATGCTTTAAGAAAAGTCAATGAACTTCAGCACTAGTCATTCCAGGCTGCACACTGAAGAGCTCACAGTATGAAGAGCACAGTGTGATTGAGTCAGTTACCAGATAGTCAATTCTCAACCCGCCCCCACCAGTTCCCTTCCGAGCAGCACAGGGAAGAATGAGGAGTGATTGTGGAAGCCCTTCAGAGCTACTTAGAGCAGAAGTTGTCTAAAGAGTTGAAGAGAAATCTGCCTCTAAGCTCTATATTATATTGTGTTGGCACCAATCCCTTTGCTCACACTCTTTAAACTTTAGTCGACAAGGTTATATTCACTTCTTTTTTCATTAAAGACTATGTTTTCTCTCTGCTATTTGGGTTTGTGTTCTGGTTTTTCTCATGGCGCTTTTAGAAGACAAATTGAATTAAAGCATGTTGTTCTTTCACATTTAATCAATCTAAAATCAAGTTTCTTATTCAATTTTGTCATTTTTACTTTATGAATATCTAAAATTTTGTTTTAACAAATAATTACATGTTAATAAACTAAAGAGCTGAGTTTATAATAACCTGTTTTCATCCCGATCATAAATTGTTGAATTGATTTGGTTTACAACTGACTTTTAAAACATATCAACTTCAAAATATATATAATCTAATATAATAATAACATTATTGTTTGTAGATACTTTAGGATTCTGTCTTTAAAGTAACAAACAAAGTAAATTTCTAGTTCAGTATTCTATTACACAAGTCATAGCAATGTGTAATGTGTTGGGTTTAATATTCAGTAAAATGAGTGTGGTGGTTTAACTATATTAATTAAATAAGAAAAGTATGAGAAACTTAGAGTTCAAGTACGTGCATCTGTTCTCAAGCCCATGCATGCCAAAATCTATTGCTGGTTCATTTAAATCACCGTGGAGCAAACACTTCCTTCTGTCATATGTACTCATCCTTACTGAATTTCCCAATTAATTTCTATATTTACTCATGTTTATAACAAGGGAAGGATTTGATTATAAGAAGAAGGTTTTTTTTTAAAAAAAAATTCCCTCAAAAGTATATTCATTTCACCTATCATTTTCCATTATTCTCTTAGGACGTTTCTCTTTTCATTTCTTCATTCAGCTGTATGTGTAAACAAGAACTTAGTGTTTGCCAAAAATCTGTGCTCATTTTCTGGAAATATAATATTGAGCGAGATGAATACTGCTTGTCCCTGCATGTAACTTAAAATATGGCAAGAAAGTTATTCTGAAAGTTAAATGAAAAGTGTAATGCATTTTGACAAATGCTAAAGTAGAGAAGGCATAATGGCGAGGACATCAGATAGAAAAGACTCAGACACCCCCGTGTAAAGGGTAGGAGACAATAAAATAAGAAGTGGCTTATGAATATGGCACCATCTTTGCATGTTAACAGTCTCTTCAGCTCCAAGCTTAGCAGAGTCTTGCGGGCCTGGGCAGTTTGTGCTTTAATTAGGAGGTTTGAAAAATTTGTGAATTTAGAAGACAGAAAACCATTTTCATTTTTCTCACTGTTTATATACATTAGTACAATTATTTCCCCCACAAAGTTTGATTAATATAAAGAGATAAATCACTGATATCAGCCAAAAACAGATCAATGAAACATTGAAATAAAAAAAATTCTTGTTGTTGGAATCCTAAGATTGCATATGTCATTAAGATTAATGATTTAAGTATATAACAAATGTGATCTTGTATGACCCTCTAAATAAATAACTTGAGGGGGTTACACTAGTGTCACCACAGTGTTATGGAGGTACTATTGAAAACCTGGGAACTAGAGAGATGATGTTACTTCTCTGTTGTCTCACAGGTAGTAAATAGTCTAGCTAGGATTGAAATATGGCATTCTGGAATTCTTGCAACAGCTACTGCTTAAAGATAGAAGAAAATTAAATTTATTCTACTCTATGTGAAGAAGCACAAAAGATATCAAAGAGGACACATATCTAAAGAAGCATATATAACTGATTACAATCAATGTCCTCTTCATTCTTTACAAAATATAAATTATGTCCTAGATGATGATACAAATAACAAAGTAGATTTTACTCCATAGCATCCCTTTCAGGGTATTTTGCCTGACAATGGAGAGGAAGACAACAGTGAGATACTGGTTGATTCAGAAGGATGGTGACTTGTCATTTGTTCGCTTCTCCTGGTTTACTGTTCACACAAAAACTGGAGTCCCATGATCCAAAGTGACCACAAAGATGAACTTGAGACTTGATACTAAAAAATAGGACTCTGGATTCTCAATGGTACCTTGGTATCACCATACTCCCCTGACTTCCTAATTCCAAGCAACTTTATGTGGCAACGAAACGCCTTTCTTGATTTAGCCTCTGTTGAAGTAGTTTTTATTTTTTCATTTTTGTTGAATTCACTCAGTCAATCTGTAAATTCAGGATACTATTAAAAGACTATTTTTCAAGTGAGGTAATCTATTAGCAAGTAAGTTGTAGGTGTTTCTGACATGCCCATACCAGTGGACCAAACATGGTGCAGGCAGAGTGCTCCCCCCAGGCCCGATATGTCCCAACATGAGCCCCCAACACACACACACACACACACACACACACACACACACGGTATCAGCAGAGCCTGCCAAAGGGAACATCCACGGCCTGGCTATGTAGAACTGTGCCCAACCCTTCTCTTAAACCCGCCATGTGGCAGCCAATTCCACCTTCCTGCTTTCCTCCCTCCCTCCCTCCCTCCCTTCCTCCCTCCCTCCCTCCCTCCCTCCCTCTGTCTCTCCTCCCTTCTCTCCGTATCTGAACTCCCTGAAATAAACTCTCCTGTGGCACCTGGCAGTGAGTGTGTGTGTCTCTCCCATGGAAAAAACTAACAGAAGTTAAGTTATTGAAATGTGCTTATTGAAATAGGTAAAAGGACTATATTAATGACAATTCTGAAGTGAAAGCCAAAAACACTCATGACTAATGATTTAAAGGTCTTTGATGATTATAAAATTAAAAATACAAGCAAATAGTACAAAATAGAAAATTAATAATGAAAACAGTCTGAATGTCTTATATATTAGGAACTTCTCTCGAAAAAAAAAAGAGTACAAAGATAAGAAGAGGGGCCTTTTGATTTGATCGTGTGATTTAGTATTAAGAAATGTAAAGCCAGGCATGGTGACAGAAATGAAACAATTTGTTTTGACAAGAAAAAACTATAGTTGTATAATATTTGGTATGTACAAAATTATATGTTTATAATTCTGTATGAGGGAAGAAGAAATGGGGGTATAAAGAGAAATAAATGAGACCAAGAAAGGTACTTTCAAATGCTGTGCATTTCTATTTGTGTGTGCTGTTGTAAGTAAAATTTCTAAATAAAGTAAAATCAATTTAAGACTCTCAAGTAAAATAAATACACACAACTACAGACATGTAAGTTTTTACACCATAGTACACAGGCTGTAAAATATGCTTGCACCTGCAGAGCCTTAATTTGTACTCTTGCTGGTAATTACATCAGTATACTTTATTAACAAAATATATTTAGACTTTTGATCACACTAACTTTAAATTTTCGCTTGACTTCTAACTTATAAGTATTCTGAGAGGGTATCATAGTCTTGAATATTTGAAATTGAAGCTGAGAATTTCACGGTGTGTTTGAGAAATAAATGTTTCAGGAAGATTCTGTAACTCACTATTTATGCACCAGCAGACACTTAAATGGACATTTCACTAGTCTACTGAAGCTCTATTCAAGCCAAATAATAAGGAATGAATTATCTCTTGTCTGTTTCCTTCAAAAAATAACTACCCTTTTAAAGAATCTGCAATTTTTCATCCATGGGATTCTCTGAATATATTGAGACATGGGTCAAAGAAGCAGGTAGCCTACCAGCAACTTTAACATCTCCATCATCACCTCTCAAGCTAATCTCCAGCCTCAGCCCCATCTCTGTAGCAGACCATCTGCTGTGGCCTCCCTTCCTCTCTGCCCCCATCTCCAACAGATCTCACAGATCTCCTCCAGCCTCCCTCCCCTGTTGTCCTGCTATGTCTGCCCCCAACTTCAGCAGGCTTTCCCTAGGAACCTGCCAGTCAAGCCTGCAGAGGAACAAGTAAACCAACAAAATAGGCAGTCTAGCTTCAGATCTTCATCCTCTTTCCTTGTCTCCAAATTTAATCCCCCAGGCTCATTCCCAAGTCTATAGCAGACAATTTGTTGCCTCTCCTCATACTCTACTCCCATTCCCAGGAGACTAGAAGATCCATGTAGAACACTCCAATTTCCTCTCCACTGTGGACACCTTCAGGCCCATCCTCACTTCCAGTCATGCCCATTCATAAATGTCAGATTCCATTACCTAGAAACACATTCTAGGTACTACTCAAAGTATACTCAGAGGCCATACCCTGGAGGATCCTAGAGAATTCCCTGCCAGGCAACCCACAGCAACAAAGCCTCTTAAGAACCAGAAACAGGAAGAGAAACAGAGGAACAACCCCCCCTACACACACACACACACACACACACAGGGAGAGAGAGAGAGAAAGAGAGAGAGAGAGAGAGAGAGAGAGAGAGAGAGAGAGAGAGAGAGAGAGAGAGAGAATCAGATATATGCATCTAGAATTACAATCATCTCAAAGACAGATCCCCAGATGCCAGTGTAAAAACACAATCAACAGCCAGAATAGTACATCTTCACTGTAGCCCAGAAACCCCAGCAGAGCAAGCCATGAGAAATGTAGCACAAAAATGCAAGCCACTCTTTCCATAACTATTCAATACAGTACTTGAAGTGTTAACTTCAAGAGATCGATAAAACAACTGAAAGAGATCAAGACGAAACAAACTGAAAAGGAAAAAAAAAATCAAAGAATCTTCATTTGCAGGTGATATAAAAGTATACATAAGTGACCCTAAAAATTTCACAAGGAAAGTATTACAGCTGATAAATTCTTTCATCTAAGTAGGAAGAAACAAATTTAACTCAACAAAATCAGTAGCTTTTCTCTATATAAATAATAAATGAGCCGAGAAAGAAATCAGGGAAATACACCTTTCACAATTGCCTCAAATAATTTACAGTACCTTGGGATAACTCTGGACAAGTGACAGACTTATTTAATAAAACTTTTAAAAAGGAATATAAGATATAATAGGACAGAAAGATCTCCCATGCTCATGTAGGATTAACATGGCAAAAAATGATCATTCTACCAAAAACAAACTACAAATCCAATGCAATTCTCATCAAAATTCCAACACAATACCTCACAAATCCAGAAAGGACTATTTTCAGCTATATAGTAACATGTACATACAGAGACAGAGAGAGAGAGAGAAAGAGAGAGAGAGAGAGAGAGAGAGAGAGAGAGAGAGAGAGAGAGAGAGAGAGATTGAAAGGATAGGTAAAATACTCCTGAATAATGAAAGAACTGCTGAAAGTATCATCATCTCTGACCTCAAGTTGTACCTGAGAGTAATAAAGACATTGCAGTAATGTCAAAAAAGAACATGTTGATCAACAGAATTCAATTGAATACCACCTGCAAAAGTCCTCATACCTGTATAAACTGGCAATTTTATAAACACAGAAATATACGTGGAATAAAGACAGTATCTTTAACAAATGCATGGCTGCAGTAAGTGTTCCTGGCATGCTTGCGCTGAGTGAAATAAGAATTCCTGGCATGTAATGACCACGAGATAAAGCCAACTTGGAACCCTACAGAGAGCATGCCCCTAGGCATGGCTACATAGATTTGAGCCCACCCCTTCTCTTAAAAAGTAAGGCCACGTGGCACCTCTCTCTCTCTCTCTCTCTCTCTCTCTCTCTCTCTCTCTCTCTCTCTCTCTCTCCCTCTCTCTCTCTTTTCCTCTCTCCCTCTCTCTCTCTCTCCCCCTCTCTCTCCCTTTCTTTTCCCTCTGTCTCTCTCTCTCCTCTATCCTGCTCTCCTCTGGGTACCTGCCTCTCAGTAAATCCCTAAAATAAACTCTCATGTGGCACCTGGTGATGAGTGTGTGTGTGTGTGTGTGTGTGTGTGTGTGTGTGTGTGTGTGTGTCCCAACATGCAAAAAACTAACAGCTGCATGTAGAAGAATCAAATAAATTCACACTTCTCATGCTTCATAAAACTCCAGGTGGATCAAAGATCTCAGAATGAAAGCAGGTACACTGAACTGGATAGAAGAGCAAGTCAATAATATTCTTGAACTCATTGGCACAGGAAAAAACTTTCTAAACAGAACAAACACCATTAGCACAGATTAATAAATGGGAGCTTATGAAACTGAGAAGCTTCCACGTGGTAAAGGATATCATCATTCAAAGTGGTAGTCTACAGAATGAGAAAAGATCTTCATCAACTGTAGTTTTTCATTTGTTTGATTTTTGGTTTTGCGGTTGTTTCTTTTTGCTGTTTGGAGGCCTGCCA
This sequence comes from Sigmodon hispidus, assembly GCA_004025045.1. Lineage (NCBI taxonomy): Eukaryota > Metazoa > Chordata > Mammalia > Rodentia > Cricetidae > Sigmodon > Sigmodon hispidus. The sequence continues at coordinate 28,475 of PVIH01010201.1, read as the reverse complement.
CCCAGGTCCTAAATAAACACACAGAGACATTTTCTTATAAGTGGCCGGCCTTCTCTTGGTTTAATTTCTAGCCAGCTTTTCTTAAATTATCCCATTTACCTTTTGCCTCTGGGTTTTATATTTCTTTCTTTAAGTCTCAGTCTGTATCTGGTTGTGTGGCTGGGCAGCTATCCTTGGCATCCTGCTATTCTCTCTTCTTACTTCTCTCTATTCCCTCCTACCCTTCCCATGCCTAGCTATTGACATCGTTCATCTGTTTATTAGACAAATCAGGTATTTTAGGCAGGCAAAGTAACACAGCTTCACAGAATTAAACAAATGCAACATTAAAGAATGAAACATATCTTTTCATCATTAGAATCAAATATTCTACAACATAATTAATTGTGACGCATCTTCAACTAATATTCACAACAATCAACTCCACATATCACAGAGGGATAATATGCAAATATAGAAAGAGCTGAAAAAAACTAAATGTCAAGAAAACAATTCCATTTAAAAATGGAGTGCAGATATCAACAGTGAATTTTCAATAGAGCACACTCAAATGGCTGGAAAAACTCTCTTAGAAATGGTCAAAATTCTTAGTCATTAGGAAAAGGCATATCAAAACCACTTTGAGATCACATCTTACACTTATCAGAATGTCTAAAATCAACAAAAGAAGCAACAGCTTTTTTGTTACCACCTACAAAAGTCCTCATACCTGTATATACTGGCAATTTTATAAACAGTATATGAGGATTCCCTGTATATACTGTTTATAAAATAAGTAAGTATTTTATAATACTTGTGGTCCTTGCTGACAACTGCCGCCATACATTGTTCTCTTCTCCCCAGTACTGTTAAGGAATTAGTTTCTCATTCAAAATTCTGAACCTGGGTTTTACATTTGCAAACTATGGAAGAACTGGCCAGTGTCTTTATCTCCTTTAATCTCACATGTACACCTGAATGGCAAGTAATAAGATACACATTTTCCAGTAGTCCTTCTCATCATCTATGCAGTGGACCTATGAGAACCAAAATTAGGGCTAAGAGTGTTTGAAGTAAGTGTTTGAAGTAAGAAGTAAGTAAGAAGTAAGAAGTCATTGCTGGTGGGAGTGGACTCTTGTACTGTGAGAATGGAAATCAGTGTAGTGATTCTTCAGAAAAACAGAAAATTGATTCACCTCAAGATCCAGCTATACTACTCTTGGGCATAAACCCAAAAGTTGCTTTATCCTAAGAAAGAGATATTCATTCAACCATGTTCTCTACTATAATAGACAGAAATTAGAAACAATCTAGATGTTCTTAAACATATAAATTCATAAGACAATGGTATATTAATTTGCTACTAGAGAAGAGGAAATTATAAAATTTGCAGATAAATGATAACTAGATAAAAATTATTCTGAGTTATCCCAGGCCAAGAAAGACAAATATATAGCATGTATTCCCTTATATGTGGATATTAACTGTGAAGCCACTAAGCAAACTACAATTCATAGAACCACAGAAATTAGGTATAGAGTAATGGCTATTTTTATATTAAACTATGCAAAAGATATTAATTACATCATCAAACTACAGCTGCCATTAAAGCACAAAGCAGACCTAATAAACTAAGGAAAAACAGACATGAAGACAGGGTGAGAAAATGTTTCCAGGAACCAGATGTTTCTTGCATCTGCCATCATTTACCTAGGATTTAGCAGAAATAAATTCCTGCTGATTGTAAGACCATAATATGTAATTGTAGCTATCCAAATACACTAGTCTATATTCCAGTTGCACGTTATTTTTTCTTGTTTTTCTTATTGTTGTTTTTTCAGGAAAGACTTTAAGGTACAAACTTTGAATGATTTCTTAGAGATTTCAGGGTTTGGGGGGCAAATGACTTACATAAAATGAGCAATTTGTGTTATGTAAATAAATGAAGACCTGAGCCTAATTGCATTTTAACTTGGTAATAATAGAGACTTGCACATCTTATGAATTTAAATAAAGCAAAAATTATGGTAGTTTACAATTGACACAATAAGTAAATATGAGAGTGATGAATATAGCATGTTAGTTAACCCACTGGGCTACTGTTAAGTATTTGGAACACTGTCAACATGAGCACACATAAGAATATCACATCCTTTGTGATTTAGTAGGAAACACTCTTAGCCCTAATTTTGGTTCTCATAGGTCCACTGCATAGATGATGAGAAGGACTACTGGAAAATGTATATCTTATTACTTGCCTTTCAGGTGTACATGTGAGATTACAGGAGGTAGAGACACTGGCCAGTTCTTCCCATAGTTTGCGAATGTAAAAACCAGGCTCAGAATTTTGTATGAGAAACTAATTCATTGACTATACTGGGGAGAAGAGAACAATGTATGGTGGCAGTTGTCAGCAAGGACCACAATTATCACAGACTGACATTAAATTAAGACAAAGATAAACTCATGGACTTTATCCTAAAAAAAAAGAAGCCAATAATACATTTGAATTCTATTGTAATATTCTATTTGATGAAAAAAATCACATAGATTGTTCTAGAACAGAAGCAAAAGGAGTTGGTAGAAGAGCATTTTAAAAGGAAGAGTTTAAAATAGTACTTAATTGTGAATCAAATTTGAATTTTTATTTTGGAAACAGCAATCTAGTCTACCTATCAGAGAAACAAAGTTTCATAGAGGCCTTGAAGAGAGGGATGAAGACAGCGACCCAGGCCACCCTTGCAGGTAGCCCTTGCTGCCATGCTCAGGCCATCTGCTTACCTGCTGGTCCTGATCCTCTGAACACCCTGATTTCTTCATCCCTTCCCTCTTTATGCCTCTTACTCATTTATATTCACCTAAAAATTCCCAAATAATTGCAAAGACAATGAAATAGATCTATAGCCACTAATAAATTAAAAAGCAGCACAATAAAGAAGTCCTTTTAAGGTCTACCATTCCATCGTCTCAAATTTCCATTAAAGCCATTGAGGATGAAACTTAACACTCTGAGGCGGAACATTTCTGACTACAGAGCATGTAGCCTTTCTACATTTTCAGAAACAAACATCAGCTACCAAAGCAGCCTTCTCTACACTACAAATCTGCACTACAAAGCACTGACTTTCATAATGGACAGTCCAGGCATAGACTCTGCAGAACCTTGTACTAAGATTCACCTAAAGATTTCATACTGTGGGTCTTCAAGTCTAAGGACAAAAGACAGAAAACTTGAGCCTTTTCTCTTGTATGTGCTCTGTATTCTAGAAGAATAACATGCCAAATATTCAAATACTGTTTTTCAAGCCACTCCATCACACTTTAAAGCATTATCAAATATCACCAATTTGTGCCCAGAAAGTGGTGTGGCTTATTTGATATTCAGTGGTGATCCATGCATTAGAAATTTATAAGGTCTGGGTTTCTAATATTATTATTATCATCATCATTATTAGCCAGGAATAATTTTATAGAGACATGCTATGAGTAGAAATTATTCCTCATGGAAAATGTCAATGATTCATTTAAAGAAAATTTCATTTAATAAAGTGGGACCAGTTGCCTGATTTTTTTTTCTAGAAACTGATGGGTTTCAAAAATAAAGGTTAAGAGTTTTTCCTAAGACAAATAGATCCAAAATCTCAGGCAAGCCCTTTAAATATTTCAACCCAACAATGGCAAGAAATGCATAACTAATTAATTTGTAAAAGGTTAACTCCATGAAAATGTGTGCTAACTCTTAGACCCAGTGAATATGTCAAACAAACAAACAAAAAGTCATTCTATTCCCCAGTGCATTTACATACTGTGTACACCCTGGCCAGTTTACTACAAGCTACATACAAGAAAACTTCTGTTTCAAGAAGATGGATGGGAGAAGAGGAAGCAGAGAACTGGGGAGCCACACTACTTAAGAAGAAAAGGGGAAAGAACTGGGCAGAGCACACGAATGTACCCAAGCTAGAGTATCGAATTTCTCCACAGAGGAAGGAAGAGCTGTGCTGGCAATGCCTAGAGCGAGAGTGGTTTGTATGCATTTCAATTTTATGTCAAATCAAATAATTGTGAATCTTGATAAATATTCCATTTAAAAAGTATGTAATAAGGTTATTAAATGGTCTTGTAAATAGTCCATAAAGCATGAAAAAGAAAAAAAAAAGACATTTGTGTAGGATCGCAGAGATCTATTTTCGTGATGTGAGCCTTTGAAAGTAATGAAGAGTAAACTGAAAATTTCGGGAGTTCAGTTAAAACTCAAGTGGGAGAGAGAAGCAAACAAACAAACAAAAAATGGCAGATCAGGATGATGATGCAAAAGAAAACCTCAAACAATTTTTTTACATTTTCAGAGAAAGACAAATACAATGATAGGAAATATTAAAAACAAAACACCAGCACCGATGCACAACAAACTCGGGGTCATAAAGAAGCTGCCAGATCACAGTGAACAGAGTCACTTGCAAAGTTTTTTAAGCAACAAAACAGTGATTATAAAAAGTGCTGTGTACATATACTCCATTTTAAAGGCTGCCTAAAATTTTGTTTATATTAAAATTAAAAAAAAAATAATTTAACCAGAAGAGGAACAAGATGGTAGCAGTAAAGTTTCTCTAATGTTTTTCTCCAATGAATAGCTATATTCAAAATGACTTGCTTTCCTCTCCAAGCAGATTCAGATAGGAACTCAAAGCAAGAGCTTAGGCAAGAAACCTTAAAGCCAGTGTTTTCTGGCTTACTTTGTCTAGCTGGCCTGTATATAGCTTTGGTCTACTTGCCTGGGGATCGTACCATGTACAGTGAGCTGGGCCCCTCATTGTCAATCATTAATCACTGAAATGTCCCACAGTGGCTGGGGAACTAGCTCAGTACTTAAAAACACTTGCTGCTCTTGCAGAGGATCTCAGTTCAGTTGTCAGCGTTTAAATGGTACTTCATAAGCATCTGTAACTCCAGCTTTTGTGGATCCAGATTTATTTCTGGCTATTTTAGGTATCAGGCACACACTCAGTATAGTCAAATATATGCATGAAAAATACTAATGCACATAAATTAAAAATAAGTATTTTATAAAGAAAACATTCCATAGATACACTCAAAAGTTAATCTGATAAAAGCAATTCCTCAAATGAGACCCTATATTTCTAGGTGACTCTGGTGTGTGTCAAGTTGACAAAATCAACCAGTACAACTTGTATAAAAATATCCTTTTCACACACATTACTATGCACATTGAATATATATTTATAAAAATATGAAATAAAACTTTTGGATCTTATCCAAATCAGACTGTAGTTCACTAAATTTGAGACTGTGTAAAAATTATTTATTTATAACCAGATCTTAGGTGATAAACCCATAAATCAGATGAAAGATGCATGTGATGGGGACTTTTCACACATGTGTAAAATAGAGCATAAGAAGAATGGCACTGAAATACTCTGCCATAATAAAAATATGCATGAGCACCATGCAACCAAAATTAGTTTACTGATTTGTAATAAATTTTTTGTATAGATTTAAATGTAAACACACACGTAAACACACACACACATATGTATAGATGTGTGTGGTGTGTGTGTGTATATGTATATATATACATGCATATGTATACATATATATATGCATCAGTAAAAGTTAAAATGGACATCCTACAAGAATGAATATTAAGCACACATAAAAAAATCAGACAGTACACATTACAAAATACATTATGATAAATATGGGCACAGTTTTGAAACATAAAAGCATTATTGCTTTGATCATAAATATCCAGTATGTTAAATAAAACGGAAAAATATATTACAAACCAAATTTATAATTATGCTCTGTGGAATGGATTACAGATCCTAGATGTTTATGTAGATTGGTATTAGCTTTGTTAAAATGTTTTTCTCTTTGTAAACAAAAGATTCAATAAAGCTATATGAAGATGAAAAGATAATCAACACATACCTCTAGAGGTTTTAAGTCTTTCATAATAAAAGCTGAATTGAAGAATAAAATCATTTAAATAATTGAAGAAAGTATAGCACTTAGTATTGGGCAGAAAATATAGAATATTTGCAGTGTCTTGGGGTACCTTATTTCAAAGGGAATCTATTTTTTTAAAAATATATGTGTATTTAAAATGTGTATTTCCTGTGGATTTGGATGCCTATGAACAATAAGTAAAGAAGGATAGCAGATAAAACCCATATGCTACACGGTCACCAAATCTCAGCGCAACAAGAGATGTGTTCATTTTAGAACACATTTTCAAGTGTTGATTATAATAGATTTCCTTATAAATTTGTATTAGAAATCTATACGTCAAAGAAAATGCATATTTTCTAAATATTTTATTGCAACTAGTCCCTGATAAAACTCTTAATTAACATTTAATTGTTTAGTTCCAGTTTCTCCATCTTCCTTTTATGTCTGAAGCATTTTAAAACAATGTTTGCTCACACCTGTAAACCAAACACTCAGAAAATAGAATCACGGTTGTGGCAAGTTCTAGCACCTCCTGAGTGTAGGCCAACTTGGCTGATAATTTGTTGCTTACGATCAATCTTAAGGAATGGAACAATAGAAAAATAGCTGCAATTGTAGTTTTTCTTAACTGCCAAATTATCATCAGATGTGTCATATACCACATTACATGCATTGGCACAATCAAATGTGAACTCATAGTGTCCATTACCTGATACTTAACCATTCATTAGATATTTTGAGATTTTTTTTAAAAAAAATAATCTCTCTTTAATGGATAAGTTGAAAATACTTGTACTTTTATTTAAATATTATCTCATCTCTCAAAAACCTGGAAAAAATCTTTCTGACACTAATATAATGAATCTTTTTGTCCTAGCCAGCCAGCTCTCAAATAATAACATAGAGACTTTTTTTTTAAACTGTCCATAAGGGTCATCAATTATTTCTTTTTTTTTCTTTTTCTTACAAATACAGTCATATTTTTTATCCATGTATTCCCTTGTTCAAACTCCTTTCCCCCTCTCACCCCTTCCAGTCACTCTCTCTTCTCCCCATCTCTTTATCTCCTCCCCAGCAAGGGCAGGAGGTTCAGCATCCACTCTAGGCAGATCTGCTATCCATATCCCAACATCAAGACTGGGTCAGGTGTTTCTCTGGAGGAAATGGGCTCCAAAGTGCTGGTCCAAGGTGTTTCAGATCCCTAGCTGTTCAGTGGTTGTCGTTTGCAGCTCGTGAATGCTTTGCTTTTTGTATAAAGTTCACTAATGAGTGAGTACATCACCTGCTTATCTTTCTGGGTTTGTGATGCCTCTCTCACGAGGATATTCTCCAAATCCATCCATTTGCTGAGAATTTTAGGATATCATTTTTCTTACTACTGAATAGTACTCCATTGTGTAGATGTACCAGTTTGTTAATCCCTTCTTCAGTTGAGGGGCATTTAGGTTGTTTCCAGGTTCTTGCTATTACGAATAATGCTGCTATGAATATAGTTGAGCTAATGCTTTTGGAGTGTGAATGTGCATCTTTAGGGTATATACTCAGTAGTGGTATTTTTGGATCCTTGGGAAGATTGATTCCCAGTTTTCTGAGAAACCACCATACTGCATTCCCAAGTAGCTGAACAAGCTTACACACCCACCAACAATGGAGGAGTGTTTTCCTTGCTCTACAACCTCTCCAGCGTAGACTGTCATCTGTATCTTTTATCTTAGCCAATTTGACAAGTGTCAGATGATATCTCAAAGTTGTTTTCATTTGCATTTCTCTGATGGCTCAAGATGTCTAAAGATGTTGAGCACTTTTTCAATTGTTTTTCAGCCTTTTGCAATTCTGCTGACAATTTCCTTTTGAGTTCTGAATCCCATTTTTTGATTGGGTTATTCAAGGTTTTAGGCTCTAGATTCTTGAGTTCTTTATATATTTTAGAGATCAGTCCTCTGTCACTTGTAGGGTTGGTGAAAATCTTTTCCCATTGTGTAGGCTGTTCTTTTGTCTTATTGACTATGTCCTTGGCTTTAAAGAAGCTTCTCTGTTTCAGGAGATCCCACTTATTGATTGTTGTTTTTAGTGTCTGTGTACCAGAGACTTCTTATTAACTGGGAAAGCTCAGCCTATAGCTTAGGCTCTTTTCTCACTAACTCTTATTCCATAAGTTAGCCCATTTATATCTGTCTATGCTCTATCATGTGATGCTACCTTTCTTCCATCTTACACCTTCTGTTTCCTCTCTATCTTCTGCTGTCTTCCTCATGTCTAGATTCCTTCTCCTATTTTGTTCTCTCCCTGGAGAAACTATTCTATTATCTATCCTTTCTTGGCAAGTAAAAAGTTTTGTACCTAAACCATTTTTTATCATCAGTTTTATTATCATGTTAAAAAGTATCTTTTTAGACCTTAAAACATCTTTTTAGATAAATAAGTTAAGCTTTTATGTTCCTTGACCTTACAAACTTTACATCTTTGATGTGAGTTTCTTTCTGAATTTGGTAACAAAGAAAACTGTGAAACTATAGCTATCTAGTCTTCAACCATGTCAGAGACCTGAAAAGGATATAATATTACCTGATTAAAAAGAAAGTAATGTTTTCCAAATATGAGAAAACATCTTCCAAAGCTATAGAAATGACAGAAGTTTTAGGCTGCCTAGACAGTAATCCATGGTTCCTTTACATTATTTGGGGTATCTGCCTTTGGCCTATTGGGCTAGAATATCTGATCAACTTTTTTGTGAAGTAGGAATTTTGAAGGACCGTACTATCTTGTCTTAGTAAAGTTTGGGGGGCTGGAGAGATGGCTCAGAGGTTAAGAGCACTGACTGTTCTTCCAGAGGTCCTGAGTTCAATTCCCAGCAAAACCACATGGTGGCTCACAACCATCTATGATGAGGTCTGGCGCCCTCTTCTGTAAAACTGTATGCATAATAAATAAATTTAAAAAAAAAAAAAAAAAGTTTGGCAGTAGCCTTCTTCTGTGTTTTGCTCCTATAATCAGGGCAACATACTGTCAACAGACAAGGTAAAGGCAGTTTCTTATCCAGTGGCTAACTTTGCCTTAATAAACTCTATATTCAAGATTTTAATGACCATCATCCATTTTTGAAGTAAATTGGTGCTACCAAAAGCAGATGTCTCTCACAGCCATAAAAGCCTTAGGTTATTAAAACATTTTACATGCCATATTTTGTGGTTCTTCAAAGTGTTTGAAGACCATCTGTCTGTCTAAATTATATCTCTATTTAACCTCAGAAACATACCTAATGTGACTACAAGTTTGATTATGATAGATGACTAACTACTAAACTGTATTTCTTAATTATACATTACATTTTTAAATGAGCTGCATAAGCACAATACCTAAACAAGAGTAAAAACATATACACAGCATCAATATACAAGAATCCATACCAATGTAAAAAATTTAGATTAATAGTTGTTTTATAGTTTAATGTATATCTATAATCTACCTTTTTATCTTATATTTTTATATCTTGTTTCCTTCTCAGAAAGAGACTCATGAATCTAAACTACTTTTAGTTTTCTCCCTTACAATGACAAGTAACAATTTGCAACCACCGCCCCCCTAAAAGTAATGACAAACATTCATAAGCTACTGAATGACCAAAAAGCATCCACCTTACCTCTTGGGAATGTGGGTGGTGAGTGTTGTATTCTTAAATTACTTCCTGTTGTCTGGGAGCAATAGAATCTTTAGGGGACCCTGAGAAAATTGGATAATAGTAAATTCCTGGGAGAGTTAGTCGTACCATTTGTTGTTCAGTCTCAGTGTAATGGGAAAGTGCAAAAATTATTTCACCATGGCTAGAGTAGTCTGTGAGGCTGCACCATCTTAGCCAATCATTGTGGTTGTTCTAGATGTAGAATTCAGGAGGAAACTGAAACACAGTCATACTGAGAGGCTGGATCACCTGAGATACTTGTTTTCAATGGGGTCTGGTTCTTTCTCTGAAAGCACACAGACTTTTAAAGGATATGTGTGTGTATATATGTGTATATATGGTGTGCACCAATCAGCTAAAGATGATTTTATGCTCTATGTTTGAACAGGTCAAAGGCATCTGTCAATTTTATACATCTCTTTGTACTGTACGACGTACGTGTAATATAAATCTAAATCCATTCCATATAAAAGGATAGCATTTAATAATAAGTCATGAGGACTCCAATAATATTTATCATATCTCAGCTCAGTCTTAGAGCTGTTCCCATGTCAATGGCTTATATGTCACTTTTCTTGTAGAATTATTTTTGTTTTGGTTTGTTTTTTGTCCTTTTTCCCTTCAGGTCTGTAGCCAAAATTTTCCAGAGGCTTCCCCTTGTTAAATTTGAGCCCTATTAACTTTGAAGAAATCTGTAGCTTCCCTCTTCCTGTGGAAACAAACACATAACCTCTCCCCAATGCAACACATTTCTCGACTTCCATTTTAAAGTCAAGATATCTCTATAGTATATAGGCTGGTTTAACTTTGCTGCCCCTTCCACAAGCCAATGTCTTTCAGCAGATATATGTTTTTTACATTAGCATTTAAAATTTTTAATCAACAAAGCATTATATAACATCCAGATACTCTGGGTTTTTTTCATTTTTGCATGGTTTATTTTTTATACTACTTTATTCTTTAAGGATTTTATTATATTTTAGCTATTTTTTATAAGTCTATACCCAATTTTTACTATATTTGTTTAAATGCTTTTTCAATTGTACTGCATGCCTGCAGCCTTCTCTGACAGTGTGAGCCAAATCTTAAACCTGCTTTGCAGCTCCACACATGGAGCTGACTGACTTAATCCCACAGGCAACATCCAGGAGTGGCATGTCTAAGAGACCACAATATTAGGAAGACATTTCTGACCCTGTGTTTGTGTGCTTGAAAGCGTTTTTAAAGCTTTCTCAGGTCCTATATAGAAATACATGCCCTACATTGGATACTATATGTAATGAGTCTTTTTTGTCCCATTTAACCAGTTCCCAAGTAAAGACACACAGACTTCTTATTAACTATGAAAGCTCAGCCTATAGTTTATGCTTGTTCCTAACTAGCTTTTATAACTTAAATTAACTCATTTATATTATTCTATATTCTATCACATGGTGTTATGTCTCATCTTGCACTTCTTCTTTCCTCTATGTATCTCCCAGAGTCTCTTTTGTGTCCAGATACCTCCTCCTTCTCTTCTCTCTTCAATTAAATCCCACCTATATTTCCTGCCTACTTTTTGAATGTTCTGCTTTGTATTACCCCAATAACAGAAGCCCAATTTCACACCATGTACAAATATACCACAACAGACAATTTTCTTCTCTTTTAGAATTTACTGAGAGCTCCATAGAAGACATAGACAGTGTAAGTTATTGTTTTTTTATATCAATGTCATTTCACATGTTTCATAAAGCTTACTTTGAAGGTATACATTTTTAGAATCAAGGGTAAGATAAACAACTAACAGTATTATTTATGAGTTTTTAAAAGGCAAATAATTTTAAAAATAAAAAAGGCCACAAGTCAAAAAACTACAAGGAAAAAAATAAACAAACAACAAAATAAAGTTAATACTAGAGGGCAGTAGAAAATTAAAAAAAGAAGAAAGGTCCCTTAATGCCATCTGCTTTCTTGGCGTAACATGGACCATGCCAATAACAATATGGCAGAAATAGCCGAACCTAGCTTTTGTTAATGTCATACTTTTATGCAAACTCCAAAATACCCCTTGATGTTAGTGATGTAAAAACCTCAGGTACATACCACAAGGTAGTTTAAAAACTAACCAACAAAAAGGACTGACATAACTGAAGACATGATAAACAAATACAAGGAACAGCTGCCCTCTTTTTCTATTATCAATATTGCACAAAGTTTAGGAAGGAAGCTCCAAGGGAAAGCTGAGTAAATTATATCAGTAAAAAAATGTCAGTTGAAAAAATGACCAGATGTGTTGGGAGGGGGAAGAGACCTTGAATAAGGATATACAGGGATGGAAAAAAAAATTCAGAGGGAAAGATGAACACAAAGAAAATATAGGTGTAGCAATCTTATTTGTATTTCTTCCCTTGATAAGCCATGCTTATCATTCTTATCCTCTGTATAGTTATTGTTAACTCTTCCACATTTTAA
>PVIH01010201.1:0-16290 GCA_004025045.1 Sigmodon hispidus | reverse complement strand
GTATATTAGATATGAAACTTTAGACTCACAATGATAAGGTAGATTATGGAATATTCTCTTTAATTTTGGAATACAAATAGACTGGATATTGTGACTGTAAAAAAAAATTTGTATTTACTATTTATATACTATTTTGTATATACTTTGTATATACTATTAAAATATACTATTTACTATGTCTATACTATTTTATATATAATATGTATATACTAATTTTTATTCTAGTAGCCATAGAGATAAAATAGAGTTCAATTTCACATTCTGGGAAGGAGGCTGCCCAGTTCTAGGAGAGAATGAGCTAAGAGATAAGGACACCTAGATGATCCTGCCAGCCGCACCACCCAAGTGGTGTCCAGGAATGTTAAACTGTAAAAAGTCCCTGAGCATGAATTTATTAACAGCACAACTGTGCCTTTGACCACAAGTAACAACTCTGTCTCTGTAGTCTTTGCTTATAAAAGCTTGTGCAACTTGGGGTTCTCAGGTCTTCCCTGTACGACACTTCTGGGTTGCAATTGCAGTGCAGAGAACAAGCTCCATGCCTAGGCTTCTATTCTATGACTCTGATAATAAAACTTGCTGTTGTATTTCAGAAAAAAAAAAAATGTCAGTTGAATGCCTCACTCTGAATTAATGGAGTCAATATATAGTGAATATGTTGTCATAATTTTCTAAAGGATTAGTATACAATCAGGTAGAGAGGCCCTGTGCTCATGGAATTCTTGTCTAGTTGAGAGGATATCACAGAAACAATTACAAAAATGATGTGTTATCATCAGAAGTTTATGATGAAAAATGCCTGTGTTAGAGATTTCTGAAGAGGTCACAGGGACCTTGAACACATTAGCATACCAACAGTACTACTTTACCTTAGTTTTTGCCAATATAAGAGGTAGAAAGAAGAACTCGTGTTTAATTATGTTAAAATGGTTCAGGCAAATAAAGCATTAATTCCATTTATTTTAAGTGAAGAGTTCAATACTATGAACTCAACATTTCCAAACGTGTTAGGAAACTATTTTAAAGATAAGGTTTAAAATAAAACAAAAGAAAAAGAAATCAGAATTTTCAATCACAGTTTTAATCTAGTGAGCTAAAATAAATATGAAAAGCTGCACTATGTTATAGCAATTGAGAGCCATACAATGAGAGATTATGTTTTATGATTACAGGAAAACCCATTGACCCTCTTTGTATGCAGAACAAAACAAAGTTTCCAAGAACATGCCAAGACAAGGCAGATTTTGTGTAGAAAATTAACAGATAAAAGACTTTTCAGACATGAAAACTGTGGGTTTAAAACATATGAATGGATTAACAAAGTGTGCTACATCTACACAATGGGGTACTACTCAACAGTAAGAAAAAATGATATGCTCAAATTCACAGGCAAATGGATGGAATTGAAGAAAATCCTCCTGAGCGATGCCTCACAAACCCAGAAAGACATGCAGGGAATGCACTCACTCATTAGTGGACTTTAAAAATAAAGGACACTCAAGCTGCAAACCACAACGACTGAACATCTGGGTTCTGAAAATTATATTTAATATAGTCTTCTGCTATTCATTTGATCTCAGCACTAGTCATTCTACACAACGGCATTGCTACATTTTTTTTCTTGTAACTCTATATTATATTTTTTAGAAGATAAAGTCCTAAAATTTGCAAGCAAATGGATGGATTTGGAGGATATCCTCCTGAGGGAGATATCACAAACTCAGAAAGATAAGCAGGTGATGTACTCACACATTAGTGAACTTTATACAAAAAGCAAAGCATTCGTGAGCTGCAAACCACAACCACTGAAGAGCTAGGGATCTGAAACACTTTGAACTGGCACTTTGGAGCCCATTTCCTCCAGAGAAACACCTGACCCAGTCTTGATGTTGAGGTAAGGAAAGCAAATGTGCCTGTAGTGGATGCTGAACTAAGCCACTTTGGGACTTTGGGACCTCCTGTCCTTGCTGGGGAGGAGATAAAGAGATGGGGAGAAGAGAGAGTGACTGGGAGGGTCAGGAGGGGGAAGGGATTTTTGAACAAGAGGATACATGGATAAAAAAATGACTTTTTTCATAAAAATAATAAAAAAGAAAGTAGCTTTGTAATAAGTTTCACTCTTGTAAAACTTGAAATGTCGTCTTTGTATTTATTTTTGGTAGAAATTTACCATATACATAATATTTATTTTAATGCATTATGTTCTCAAGATTTATTTATTTGATTATTTATTTAGGTTTTTTCTTGTTGTTTATCTGAGATAGACTTTTGGTTTACTGAATAAAACATATTATGGATTTTGACAGATGAAAAGATACTCATTTTCAAGAATGACCTGTATTCTGTTATTCACACTCAAGGTGAAAGTCTCATAATTATATCAAGTTTTATACCTGTTATACATATGGAAAACCTTGTCACTCATGTACAAGCATATGTAAAAATTACCATAAATTTGTTTTCAGAATATTTGACTAGTAAAGCTACTAGAGTGAAACAAAAAAAGAAAACAAAGTCCTTTTCTTCCATGAAAAAACAAAAACTACATAAATGAAAAACAAAAACAAAAATTAAAAAAAATAAAACAAATGGTTCTAGATTCTAGAGCACAGAATCAGAGCCAAAACAAACAAACAAACCACATGGTAGTTTCAGCCAGCAACTGATGGAAGCAGATACAGAGATCCACAGGTAAGCATTGGGCTGAACTCCCAGTCCAGATAAAGAGGGAGGAGAGATTATATGAGCAAAGGGGTCAAGCTCATGATGAGAAAATCCACAGAGACAGCTAACTTGACATACTGCGAGTGCATTGACTCTGGATTGACAGCTGGGGAACCTGCTAGGCCCTCTGAATACAGATGGCAGTTATGTGACATGGACAGTTTGTGGGGGGCCTTTGGCAGTGGGACCAGTATTTATCTCCAGTTCACGAACTGGCTTTTTGAAACTCACTGGGAGAATACTTTGCTCAGTCTTGATAGAGGAAGGAGGGGTTTGGTCCTGCCTCAACTTGATATCCCAGACTTTATTGACTTTCCCTGGGAGGCCTTATTCTCTTTGAAAAATGGATGGAGGGTGGGATAGGATGGAGGACACTGAGGGGTGAGTGGTAGGAGGGGAGGAAAGGGAAACTGTGATTAATATGTAAAAACAAAGCGAAACAAAAAGTTTTAAATTAAAAAATAAAACACATAGTTAGATAAATCCATTTCTGTAATTTATGCATTATAAAGGAATCCAAGTGTCTGAAGTAACTCAGCTGATAGAAGTAAAAAGAAGTCAATTTTGAGAAAGCATGATTTCAGCCCAGTGAGATGGCTCAGATTCTGCGGTACCTGCCCAGTTCTGGAACATTAGCCAAGGCATCTGCCCAGTTCTGGAAGAATAAATTCTTCACTTGTCTAGTTCTGGGAAAAAACAGCCGCCCAAGGTAGGGTCCAGATGAGGTCTACCCAGGTGAGATCCAGAGATACTCTGGGACAGAAAGACCCTAAGCACGAACCAATCAGTAGCACACCAGCACCATACTCCCAAGCAACCAAGTTTGTTGTACCTTTTGCCTATAAAAGAACCCTTGTAACCAAGGACAGCAGCTTCTCCTTGCTCTGTTACCACAGAAGCTTGGTATAAGCTCCCTGTCTGGCTTCAATTTCACTGCCAATAAACCTTACTGATTTGGTTCATCCTCGTCTCTGGTAGTTTCTCTGGGCATAACAGTACCCTGAATAAAAATGGTCCCCATTAGGCTCATATATTTGAATGTTTCGTCCCCAGTGAATAGAACTGTTTGGGAAGGATTAAGAGCTGTGGTCTTGTTAGAGGAAGTATGGTCTTATTGAAGAAGGTGTCAATGAGAGTAGCCTTAAAGGCTTCAAAAGTCCAGGCTACTGCTGCTAGATTCACTGCTCTCCCTCTCCTCTCCTCTCCTCTCCTCTCCTCTCCCCCCCTCCCCTCCCCTCCCCTCCTCTCCTCTTCTGTAATCTTCATATCTCATCTCTTCTCTCTCCCACTCTTTGTTTGCATACGTCCTGTGTGTGTATGTGTGTGTTTGTGTGTGTGTGTGTGTGTGTGTGTACCTCCCAGTCAAGATGTAAAGCCCTCAGATTCTACTCCAGCCACATACTTGTTTATTTTTTGTCATGATGATTATGGACTAACTCTTCAAACTAACAGCTCTGAGTAAATGCTTTCTTTATAAGAATTGTCTAAGTTACAGATGACAGCCTATGCTGGAGAGGTTGCAGAGCAAGGGGAACACTCCTCCATTGTTGGTGGGTGTGTAAGCTTGTTCAGCCACTCTGGAATGCAGTATGGAAGTATCTCAGAAAACTGAGAATCAATCTCCCCAAGAACCCAGCAATACCACTTCTGGGTGTATACCCAAAAGATGCACAGTCACACTCCAATGGCATTAGCTCAACTATGTTCATAGCAGCATTATTCATAATATCAAGAACCTGGAAACAACCTAGATGCCCCTCAACTGAAGAATGGATTAACAAACTGTGGTACATCCACACAATGGAGTACTACTCAGCAGTAAGAAAAAATGATATCCTAAAATTTGCAGGCAAATGGATGGATTTGGAGAATATCCTCCTGAGGGAGGTATCACAAGCCCAGAAAGATAAGCAGGGGATATACTCACTCATTAGTGGACTCTAAACAAAAAAGCAAAAAGCAAAGCATGTCTAAGCTGCAAACCACAACCACTGAGCAGATTGGGATCTGAAACTCATGGGAGTGGCACCTTGGATCTCACTCCCTCTAGAGGCACACCTGACTCAGTCTTGATGTTGTGGGGAGGAAACTGGATCTGCCAGGAGTGGATGCTGAACTGAACAATATTGGGTCCTTGGGACGTCCTGCCCATGCTGGGGACTAGATGGGGAGATGTGGAGAAGAGAGAGTGACTGGAGAGGGGGTGGGAGGGCAAAGGGACCTTGAATAAGGATATACATAGATGGAAGATACGACTTTATTCATAAAAATAAGAAATAGAGTCACAATGAAAAAGAAAAAAAAAGAATTGTCTAAGTCATGGTGCTTCTTCACAGCAATAGGTGAGTAGGTAAGACAGGTGGTAAAGGCACTTGTCATGTATGCCTGGTGAGTTATGTTTGATCTCTGAAACCCACGAAAAGGAGGATGTTGCCCAAATTCTGGTTGTAATGAAAGAAACTCAGAGCCAGAAATCAGGGAAAGGCTGAAATATCAAAGAGTGAAACACCACAGTTAAATCTCACCCAGCTATCTTCCAGCTTCCTGGGCCTCACTCCTGATTGCTTCTAATTGATTGCTGTTTTTCTAAATCTGTCTTAAATGTCTTCTTTGTCCATCTGTTTGCCAGCCAGGTTAAGATTAAAGGCGGGAGCTACTCTATTTGGTAGTCAGCCTTGAACTCACAGAAAGATCTCTGTCTATTAATTCTAGAATTAAAGGCATAGGTCCCCATTCCAAGCTTTCCCTGTGCTGAGATTAAAGGTATGTTCCTTTGAAGCCCAGCTGTTTGGTGTAATACTCACAGAAATCCAGAACTCCCAGAGATCCAGAACTCCTCGAGCTATGTGAGTTTCCACTGCTCTGTTATCCCTAGAACTCCCAGAGCTACCTCTGCCTAGTTTGACTGTAGGTTGGTCTCTTGATATTCAAAGTTTTATTAAATATGTAACATATCACCACAGAAGGATAGAGAGAATTGATTCTAGAATATGGTCCTTTGATCTCTACAGGAGTACTATAACACACACACACACACTAATAATAACGATAATAATAATGGTGATGATGACTAGTATTATTTTTATAAATTAAAAAGAAAGAAATCATTATACTTCATCTGTGAATTTAAATACCCATAAAATAAAGGATAATGACTGATTTCAGTTATAAACAACAGAGAACTATTTCTGTATCTCAAACGTATTCAGAAGTAAAAATGCACTTTTATAGTTTATTGCTACAATCCATATTACAAATAGCTATAATCATGATCAGGATAAACTATGATAGTGACTTGGAGGAGGGGATGTGGAATAACAGATCCTAGAAACAAAAAAGCCATGCAATTCACAGTCTGAGTAAGAAATGATAGTGAAAGCAGTAGCACATGACTAGATAAAGATAGAAATTATCATTGTGAAAATGAGAAATTAGGTCTGGGCCATGTGAAGTTTGACATGTTCCAACACTGTTCAGTCTGCTTTCTGGTGATTTGAATTGGAGAAACAGAATTGTAAATTACCTGTTATTATTATAGATACTGATTATCTTGGAAATCAAGCATATTTTTTATATATTCCTTTTTATTAATGCAATGATTGTATATATAAGAGTAATAAGCAAATAACATTAAAAAGCCGTGTCTGAAAGGTCATGCCCATCACCATTCCATAGGTTTGCTTACTAGTTACGTGACCTTCGAATTTGTTAATTAAGATTGAGGAAATTAATCTCCGAATGTGTGATACTAACTAAAAAATTCTAGAATACTATAATTAAAAGGATTTGTTTCTATGTTCTCACCTATTGAATAAAATCTAGATTTTTCTTTAGAGCTAAAAAAATTTGCATAAATTGGTTTAATAATAATGCTATTAACATATCTTATGAAATACAATATGCACATACTGTTCAGAGGCAGATAGTAGGGTATTACTGATATTTGGCCCACTCTGATAAACTTATTCATACAGTTGCTGCAATAAGCAAGGGATTCTATTAATAATGTAGAATGTAGTATTTAGCTTTTGGAAAATACCAATTTATCCTAACAAAAATACTTTTAAAATAAAATTTCTCTTTAAACAGGTGCTTCAATAGCTAAAATAAAGTCATACTTAGTTTTTAATATGATTATAAATAAGTACGGTAGAAAAACAAGCCTGAGTGTCGAAGAAATAGAAGATCATTGCTTTCAAAGAGACAGAAAGTTGATTTAATCAAGATTTCTCATTTTGGAACTTTGTTTGGAAATATCTGAGCAGTGTGTTCGGTCCCCTTTTCCCCTTTTTCATGGATTTCGTGCTGCGAGTCCTCACACGCTTGGTTTTGGGTGATGGTGATGGTGATGGTGATGGTGATGGTGATGGTGATGGTGACTGTCTTAGTTTAGTAGTTTCAGAACTTGTACCCCGTATGAACTCAAGCCAGGAGACCCCTGGAGGTAACCGGTGGTGACTTCTTACCTTGGCAAGGACATAACCTGAGAGTGGAGCTAGAATGGGGTCTTTGCAAGGAGAAGGTGGGGGAGGAAAGCCAGTAGAAGAGGAGGAGGAAGAGGAAGAGGAATAGGAGGAGCAAGAAGACGAAGATGAAGAAGAAGGAGGAGCCGGAACCCGGTCTTCTGGCTGAATGTTATTGCTGTTTTTAACATAAAGCAACCAGTCAACAGCCTGGGGCTCTTGACTTTTATCTTGGTCCTCAGAAGATATAGCCAACCACTTTTTGTCTGTCTGGAGCCCCTGCATAAAATCAGATTCAGCTGCAGGGAAAAACTGTGTTATCTTCTCTAATTCTTCGAGATTGTCGTCAACGTTTTCTAGATTATCAGCAGGTTGACTATCTTTCATAGGAAATTGGTAACAGGATGAGGAAGAAGTCTCTGGTAGAGAAAGGATAAGAACTATTTTCACATCCACTTTCCCATCAGAGCTGCTCTCAGGTGTTGGTATGACAAAGAGTGTTGCGCATCGAGGATCTTTCTTTCCTGTAAGATGGTTACACTGAGATTTTATGCAGGAAGCACATTCTAAACAAACAGAATATGTGGATGAAAGGCGGGGACCAGGACGAGGATTTGGCCTTCCCCTCATTCTTCGAAAGAGAATTTGCCTGGAGAGATCCTTCTGGATTGTAGACTTGGAGATAGAATTGACAATTTTATTTACAATATCAACAGGGACAGTCCCACCTTTAATAATGCAGGGATGACTATAATTTAAGGACCATGGGGTTTCTTTCTCTGGTTCCAGCTTCACACTCTGTTCAACGCTACCTTTACTCTGGGGTCTGGAACTCGGAACTGAAGCATTTTTGTTCTTGATGCAGGGATTAGGACTCGATACTCTTAGGCCTGATACATATTGTTTAGGATGAACTGATGATGGTAGTGGACGGACTCTGTGTTTGTCAGTGGGTGAAATAGTACTATGAACCTTTGTGTGACAAATGGATGAGCTGAGGACCCGGGTGCTATTTTCACCTCTGAACCCTGTTCCAGGTTTAGGGTGGTGCACTGGCAAACTCTGAGATGGATGCATTGGATGTGATAATAAAGGTGGCTTCTTTGATTTTACTTGGGACAATGGCAACCTCAGAACATTGTTATTGGAGTTTGACACAGGAATTTTCAGAGGTTTACTGTCAGGCAATGGTGAATTCTGAGCTGTTCTATTGGACTCCAGAGAAGATGAAGTTGGAGAAGAGTCATTTCTTTGAAGTTTTTGTTTGAGTGGTGGTGAGCTCAACGTTTTTTGATTGGATTCTAATAAAGATGACCAAAGGCCATCCAATGAGGATTCCCTCTGTGCTCTAGATTTACATAATATTGAATTAGACTCACTTGGACTCAATTCCAAAGAAGGTGAAGTCCAGATGATATTCAGGGAAGGTGTTTCTTGGTGAAGAGTAGATGATGATGAGGATGATGATGATGAGACTCTTTGAGTAGATTCCAATGAAGATGATTTCCAGCAAAGGTCAATACTTGATGATGTCTGAGGCTTTGGGAGGGGTATTCTTGACTTCAGAGATGTTTGACTAGGTTCCAATAATGAAGTGCTGGTCAAACTAGATGAAGAATTTGTCTGAGGTTTGTGGTGTGACAAAGAGGAGTCCAAGGATTTCCAAGAGGGACTGGATGAACTTTTCAAGTGGGGGTCTTTTGCAGATGTTACTGGACATTTGGAATATGTTGATGATGATTTCATAACCCTGCTAGAGGAACCTTGTCTTACTTTAGAGTTTGGAGAAGGCAATGTAGAGAAGCTTTGAACTTTCTTCTTAAAGTTTGATGGGGGCACTGTCACAGTTTTTTGAGATTGTTCTCTGGCCACATGTTGACTGTTCAATTGGTTGTGCGTGTCACCTGTGTATTGATGTGTAGGTGAATTATTTGTAGTTTGTTGCTGAGAGTTGTCAAAATGCACAATGTGTTGATCTAATGGAACCATATTGTGTGGTGGTATAGATCTTTTGGAGAGCAGTTTGCTTACAGAGATGTTTTAGCAGCAGTCTTTCAAACAAGAATCCATGGACAATGGACAATTAAATAAGTACTGGTAGCTCTAATTTCTATCGTGTTATGTTTGTGGGAATGGCAAATGTAAAATGTATCACAAGTAAGCAGTAAATGAAATCGGGGAAGGGATGTCACCATTTAAGGTTATCTTCGGTCTTCCATTTAATTTCCAAGAGCTTTTGATTTTTTTTCCTCTCTGTCTCTCTTTAAGGAAAAATTCCTGTTAACAAAATAGTAAAGAGTTTAGAAGAGATCCTTATGGGATATAATTATCTTAACCTGTAGTAACTAGACATAGGATTTATAAGATAACACCCAGAAGGTTTATTCCAAGCATGTCACATATCTTTTGAATTAATTTTTCTAAACTCATTACAAATCTATAAAATAGATGTTTACAATTTACTGAGCTGAAGACAAACGTAATACTTACATAAATTTCTAATAGGTCCTAGGATAGAGATGCTCAAAAATTAAAAGCAACAATTACTTCTCTTTATCAATTATTGCACTACTTCATATATAAATTGAAAGATTCTTATGACAAACTATAGCATGGGTTCTGCAAACTTTTAGTGTGTCTGCAAATGAGAAGTGGGTGTGGACTTTGGATTCTGGTTTTGGTGTGAGGTGATTTGTCACCTAATATCTTAAAGAGAAAAGAAAATGTGTATCCTATGAGAAACTGAGTGACATCCTAAGCACATAATTGTTAATACTTAGTACTCTGTGTTCTCCTCCTTCTTGACTTTCATATTATCTTGCCATGGATCACCTTTTAGGCTTTTTATCAATAAACTTTCACTTTCCCTTACCTTTAGAAATCAAGTTTAGAAATCAAATAAAAATCACAGAAAGAGATTAACAAGACAACGCATACATAAGACAAACAACTGGGTCATATTAATGGTCTCTGGATATTACAAAGGAAAGAAGAAAAGAAAAGAAAGACAACTAAGGAAAATAGAAAGATAAGAAAAAACAAACAACTGAGCAAATTTAAATGATCTAAATATATAAATAAACAAAAGTTCAGCCTCTCCAGAAGCCAAAAAGAAAGAAAAGGTCCATTTAAACAACTGAGTGGTATATCAGTAAACATCATCAGAATATGATAGACAAATGAAAACTAAATAAGTCAGTACCTGCAAAGACTGTATATTGAATAGAATACTCATGTATTTCTCTAAGAATGTAAATTGATACAGTCCTTTTGAGAAATTTCCTAGTCAGATTCATTAATTATATTATTTTAATTATTAAATAATTTCTACAACAAAGAAGATTACAGAAGACATATGTGCTTTGAACAAGGCATTCCTTGAGTTTTTACATAATAACTACAAACTAGAATAACTACATAATAACTACAAACTACAAGTGCTGATCAATGATAGAATGTATAAAGTATATTTGTTCAAAGAAGTATCAAACAGTGAAAACTAACAGAAAATATAACACTAATGCAATTGTATACATGAATCTCAAATGAAAAATATCAAGTTAAAGAATTATATGTAACTACTAGATATTTTATGATTTTAGGTATGAAAAAAGTTAGTGACTCTCACCACTTTGTTAATATTTAGCAGTCTGTGTTCTCCTCCTTCTTGACCTTCATATCATAAAAGAATGTGCTTAATAAGGTAAATATTAGGAGAAAGCACAAAGTGACATCTGGGAAGGTGATGCCATTCTGCCTCTGGACCAGGATCCTGACATATAAATGAGTTCACATGGTGATAATTGAGCCCTAACACTTATGTGCATTCTTGTAGATCCATTCACTAAAATCAGAAAGTGTTAAAGTAGATGACTTGAGGCTAATTAGAAAAGGCCCAACTGAGACAGGATTGTACTGAAAGATGAAATATTAAAGAATATACCAAGATCTGGCTCATAGATGCAATCAATCCCTAACCCCAACCCTCACAATCCACACACCAAAAAAAAAAAAAATGGAGAAAAAAAAGGGAGGATGTAAAGTAGAAATCGTGCTAACCTATCAATAAGAATAAAGGAATTCAGAACAACTGGAAAAAGCAAGAAGATTCTAAAGACAAAAAAAAATAGAAAATAAAATTTCTGAATGTTTGTTCTTTAAACCATGTCATTTCTATTTCAAAAGTATATCTTAAAATAAGCATAGAAGTATTACAGGTAGCAAAAAAATGCTAGAACTCTGAGTAAAGCTAAAAATACTGCAGAAAATGAACATCAATATAAAATCATTAAATCAAATGTTCCCTATATTCTAATGCTTTTATTCTTGAGTTGCTTCCAATGTTCCACTAACAATTATACTAAAGATCTTCAAAGTAAGGTAAATATAAAAAAGTTCTTAATTGTTCTATGAAAATTTGTATAATTCATATATTTAAGAATGACAAAAGTACACTTATAAAGGAAATAATACAATAATTCACAAGTAGAAACAAATAAAACCCTTAATTATTTCTTAATGTGTAAAGGTGGTTTGCCTTTATGTATGAATGTGTACCATGGGTATGCCTGGTGCCAGGAAAAGAGAAGATCACTTTGGACTTCTAGGAACTAGAATTTGGACAGTTGTGAGGTGTCATATGAGTGCTGAGAGCTAAATCTTAGTCTTTTGGAAAGAGCAGTCAATGTTCTGAGCCACTGGATCACCTCTCCAGTTCACATTCATGTTTTACTGTTTTGTGTTTTATATAATTTTTATCATTTTTCCTTTTCTTCCTCCAAACCCTCCCATATAAACCTCTTTTCTTTCAAATTTATGACCTCTTCATACACACGTACGTGTGCATGTTAACATGTTATAATGTTAATTGCATTCATGTTTTATGTTGTCAGGGCTGACTATTTTGTATTAGATAACCAATTCATGCATTCTTCGCTGGGAAAGACTATCCCTCTCAATTGTAGAATCCCTCATTCGCTCATAGTTCTGTCTAGCATTAAGGCCTTATGGGCTCTCTGCCTTTCATGTTAGCCTTTCTGTTGATGTCATGACTGTTCTGGGCATATTTCATCAGCCATGTAATTGAGAATTCATGAATGAAGTTCCTGACGTTTGTAGGAGACTTACTCTCACAGCCAACTTTTTATTCCTCTGGTTCATATAATCTTTCTGTCCTGTCTCCACAAGGTGCAGACATTGTATTGTAGATTTGTCAGTTGGAACTGGGGTCCACAGCTCCAAGTTCTGATTGAATATGTTTTTCCCTAATGCTCTCTATCTGTTGAAAAGAGAAATTACCTTGAAAAGAATGAAAACTACAATTATCTGTGGGTATAAGGATAAATATTAAGAATGTAGTTAGAGATTAAGCAGGTTTAGTAATGGGTGTAGTTAGGGATTAAGCAGGTTTAGTTCTTCTCCAAAATCGATAATTTCACTACTCATTGGTAGTTGGCTAAGTTTCTGGTTCAGGCATGATTTTTGAAGAATTTTGAGGTGCTTGGCAATTAGGATGTCTACACAAGATTTGTCTTTCTAATATGTTTGATTTATTCTCACAAACATTACCTATAATACCATTCCTAGTGTTAAAGTCTTCTCACCAAACAGAGAACAGTTGGTCAGACAGAAAATACTGCAGAGCTCAACTTGAGAATGTTCCCCAGTTGTGATTAGAATGCTTCAGGAACTTTCCATGTGCAATATACAAACACCATGAAATCTTTCACCTCTGAGGCAGATCATGGGGATGCCACTGGTGGAGGTCCAGAATGTCCTTGAGAGTTACTGCCAGGGGATAGTAGGGAATATTTGGGCATGTGTGAGCTCAACAATGATGCTTGGAACTCAATAGTCAACCAATGCAAGAACTGAATAATGTCTTCTTGCCAGTGAGTATAGAACAGAGGCTTTAGATGCCTTGTATAAAGAGTACAGCATAGCAACGTTGGGGGCCACTTTTCATTGCAACAGATGAAAAGCATTACAAAACCACCACTGTAGTAGTCCAAATTAGGGTTAGGGTTAAGGTAAGAAAAGAAGACTCTGAGACAAATATTGGGGGAAGGCTGAAATATCAGAGAGAGAAAGCACTACAGTCAATTCTCACCCAGCTGTCTTGCAATTTCCTCAGCCTCACTCCTGGTCACTTCTGCCATGCTTCTGTCCCTGGTAGGTTCCTACAAGCCTTTATATACCTTATTACATCCAGATTAGGATTAAAGGTGTGAACTACACTATTTTGTAACTGGCCTGAAATTCACAGAAACAGAAGAAGTTCTGTCTCTGGAGTTATGGTATTAAGGGTGTAGGTCACTATTCTGGCTTTCCCTGTGCTGGGATTAAAAATGTTTGTGACAGACTCTCAGCTGTTTATCCTTGTATTCAAGGATCAAGAATTTCCTAAGCTCTCTGCCTAGAATTTGACTATATGCTGTCTCTGATATTTTAAGATTTATTAAATATCTAACAAATATCTATGCACCACAACTTGTTGAAATACAAACAATAACTGGTTGTGGGATTCAGAGACAAACAGATCCATCTGGAACACAATCTTGTACCTAATTTCAAGGAAAATCGTGGTAAGGCTATGGAAAGATTATAAGAGCTAGAAGACCATGAAGTCTTATGTGAGACTGTTTCAGAAATAACGGGGAAGTTGCTTTCATGAAACCTCAACAATATGGCTGCCTGAACAACAGCAATAATAATACTGAAATACATGCTAATATGGAAGGAAGAATTATCATAGGACTCTATCCCTAGACAGAGATCTTGAAAAAACTAACAACATCAGAGAGAGGGAGAATTTATTATTCTAAGGAATGAGCACCTGTTGTGCCCTGGTCGTCAGACCACTGAATTGACCACCAGAGATGCAAACGCTACAAAATGAAAAGTACCATCCTCAGCAGGACCCTGTCACTAGCACATCATCATACTAGTGGCCGGGGGAGTTACCTGCCCCTCTGCAAGCTGAGGTTTTTTTTTTTCATCTATATTTATTTTTATTTTATGTGAATTTGTGTTTTGCCTGCATGTATAACTGTGTAAGAGTGTCAGATCTTGGCATTACAGACAGTTGTTAGCTGCCATGTGGATGCTGAGATTTAAACTCAGGTCCTCCAGAACAACAGTCAGTGCTCTTAACGACTGAGACATGTCTCCAGCACCAACAAGCTGAGTTTTAAAGGTAAAAACCACCAGGTTATACATCAATTAGGGGTCTTAGTATGGATACAATTCTGATTAGCACATTTCTTAGAGACTCAGAAATCTTCTGTTATCTTAGCTTTCAGGTTGTTCTGGTGCTTGTCAAACACTTTCTCTATAGACTACCTACTGTGCTTGGACCTTCCATGTCTATCAGATGGCCCTAGGCCATCTCCTGTTTAGTACTTTGTACTCAGCAGAACTCAGACCTCTTTCAAGCTGAGGTGGGGAGCTTGCTTAAAATGCAGTCGCTTGCTTAGTTCTTCACACCTCATTGGTTTTCCAGTTCCAAGGGTCAATCACAAAATCAAATACATACATGCAACACTAAATAAATTCAATTGACTGTTTTTATTTATCTGTGGATTTATAAAAGTGTATTATGGTGAAAAAAAAAAAAAAAGATGCTATGAATTTGAGAGAAAGTAAAACCATACAAGGGAATAGGGGATTGAGAAGAATGAATGGGAAGAGGATAAAATATAATTACATTTAATTGTAAAAAAAAAACTAAATATATGTTTAAAAAGTAAAAGTGAAAATATTATTTCTAATGCTATGTTAATGCTCTGTTAATTCACTTTTTGAAGTAAAAATTTTTATTTAATTATTGATAAAATTCTTTTTTATTATTATTATGAATAAAGAAGTCACACTTTCTATCCTTGTATATCCTTATTCAAGATCCCTTCTCCCTCCCACCACATCAGGTCATTCTCTCTTCTCCACATATCCCCATCCCCACCATGGGCAGGCAGTCCCAAGGTCCCAAGGACCCAATATTGCTTGGTTCAGCCTCAACTCCTGGCAAATCCAGTTTTCTCCCCACAACATGAAAACTGAGTCAGGTGTTCTCTAGAAAGAGTGGACTCCAAGGAGTCAGTCCAAGATGTTTCCGATCCCAAACTGTTCAGTGGTTGTGGTTTGCAGCTTGGACATGCTTTCTTTTCTTTCTCTTTTTTTTCTTTGTTTGTTTGTTTCTTTG
Organism: Sigmodon hispidus; assembly: GCA_004025045.1. NCBI lineage: Eukaryota > Metazoa > Chordata > Mammalia > Rodentia > Cricetidae > Sigmodon > Sigmodon hispidus. Next base: position 903 of record PVIH01010201.1, on the reverse strand, counting down.
TTTTGTTTGTTTAGAGTCTACTAATGAGTGAGTACATCCCCAGTTTATGTTTCTGGTTTTGTGATACCTCGCTCAGAAGGATATTCTCCAAATCCATTTATTTGCCTGCAAATTTTTGGATATCATTTTTTCTTACTGCTGAGTAGTGCTCCATTGTGTAGATGTACCACAGTTTGTTAATCCATTCTTCAGTTGAGGGGCATCTAGGTTGTTTCCAGGTTCTTGCTATTACAAATAACGCTGCTATGAATATAGTTGAACTAATGCCATTGGAGTGTGACTGTGCATCTTTAGGGTATACAACCAGAAGTGGTATTGCAGGGTCCTTAGGGAGATTGATTCTTGGTTTTCTGAGAAACCACCATACTGCTTTCCAGAGTGGCTGGACAAGCTTATACTCCCACCAACAATGGAGGAGTGCTCCTCTTGCTCCACACCCTCTCCAGCATAGGCTGTCATCTGTGTCTTTTATCTTAGCCATTCTGACAGGTGTCAGGTGATATCTCAAGGTTGTTTGGATTTGCATTTCTCTGATGGCTAAAGATGATGAGCACTTTTTTTTTCTTTTTTTTTTTCTTCTTTATTTTGTATTTATCAAAAAAAACACAGTAAAAAGAATTTAAAATGTGGAAGAGTTAACAATAACTATACAGAGGATAAGAATGATAAGCATGGCTTATCAAGGGAAGAAATACAAATAAGATTGCTACACCTATATTTTCTTTGTGTTCATCTTTCCCTCTGAATTTTTTTTTTATCCCTGTATATCCTTATTCAAGGTCTCTTCCCCCTCCCAACACATCTGGTCATTTTTTCCTCTGCAACTCCCCATCCCCTCCCTGGGCAGGGAGCAGACAGTCCTATGGTCCCCCTGACCCAATAATGCTTAGATCAGTCTCCAAT